>JAVKPL010007626.1:0-30620 GCA_032173675.1 Gastrolobium villosum
TTTTGAACGTTTCTTTAAGTATCGAATTTTAACAGTTTTACAGGTACCTTACGGGTCATGTTTCAAAGGGCAAACAAACTCCGATTTTCTATTATTTTATATGCACGCGAAGCCCCGAGAATTTTCTTTCAAACTGTGCAAGTTTTATTTTTATCCGAAACCTGTGCGAATTTTAATAAGCTTTGCTTCACAACTGGTTTTCCTGTAAACGGACAGAATGCTCAAGCAACTTGAGCGTTCTGTTCCGTGGGGCTATTCACCTCCGAATCGCGTATAATTTATATGTATGCGACGCCCCGGATGTCTAGTTTTTCAGAAGCTTGGAATATTTTTTTTATCGCATCTGAACTCGATTTTATACGGATTTTATAAGGCAGCAAGGTTTTCTGAAAAGTATAGAAAATTCAGCAAAGTGTTTTATAATTAAAATTTCCTATGATTAATAATGATTTCATTCTGTTAACAGATTTTATAAGAATCAATTCTGGATCATTTATTGTTTCAAATTAATTAATATTTGATAAAGTTTTCAAAAGAATACTTCCATACCGCTGTAATTCTAATACGATTTAGCAAACAACCCTCTTGGATACATACAAGAGTGGGTGTTACACTAATTGGTATCAGAGCAGTTCGGTTCAAGGTGTTTGTGTGTAATTGTTGCATTGGTTGTTGTTTGTATATGTTTGTTTCATCATTGCTGTTGAATTTAACTGTTAAATTGTTTGTTGGTTGCTGACTGCTTGGATTAAATTTCTGAATTGTCTGATTCATGATTGGCACGTGCTGAATAAATTGCGAAAGTTAGTTGATTAAGATATTAGAAGTATTTTGAGACATACTGAAGGTATTTGGTGGAATTAAAGTAGTTTGAAATATATTACTTGAGCAGTTTGAGTCGTGAGAATCTTATAAGTTACTGTTAAAGTGTAGGCTGGATTACAGGAATTTGACTTGCTGTGATTGGTTGTGTAATAGTTGATCTCTGCTGTGATAAGTTTATAAGGTTGAGAAACTGAGTTTGACCTGGATTGCACTGTTCTACTGTTTTGGTTATTGATTGTTGTTTAGGTGTGAAATACTAGACATTGTTGTAGTATATGCCCTGCCCTATTGTGATGTCTATTTCACTGCAATGAATTTGAATTGAGTAGTTTGATAATACTGTGCTGCTGTTGAATTGAATTGTTTTGTGATTGTTTGTGGTTCTGTCCTGAAGTGGGAACCGTGCCTCAATTTTGAGACTACCGTCGTGTATGTCATGCAGTGAGTAGGATCCGCTCGTTGCATGGCATGCCGAAGGTAGAATTAGTATTTATGAGACACGAAAACCTCCTCAAGAGAGAAGTCTGATGGGTAATAGACTGTAATTAATTAGTACCTAAATAAAGAATAAATAATAAAGTATGGAAATTGACGATTCCCAGTGTGTGATGAGGTGATGCTCCAGTTGTTCTGAGAATGGGTCTGGCCAACACATTCCTCGGTAACATGGCAGTATCAAACCGTCAAACACCGAGAATCAACTAGGGAAAAAGTTCCGTTAGGTATCTATGTTTGAGAACTAGTTAGGAATTGAATCTAGGGAATGACTTGAATAACTAGAATAAGTAAACTAAAATCTGTGGAACCATATAAGTGGACGTAGTAATGAATCACTGATTAAGTTGTGTATAAGTGAGTAACCTCTGTTTGGTAAATTAAATACGTGAAAACTTTGTGTTGGCATCTAACGAGGAGTCTTCTGTTAATAGGTTAAAAATCATGAAAAGATATTTAGCTTTGGGCACCGATTTGTCTAGTGTAACGGTTAAATAGGAGTATTTGAAAATTGGAATTAAGGTATGGTTTAGTGCATTGGAATCATGAAAGCCCGGTCTATTTGATGGGTTGTGATTGGTAGCTGTTCAATTTTAGTATATGTTATAATTCGAAAGTTCATATCATGGGTAATGGATCCTCTGATCTGTGAAGTCAATTGCACCCGAGGTACCTAGGACGGCGAAAAGCTCGAGAAACTTTTCTCATATGGGTGTACTTGGCAAACAGTATCAGAGGTACCATCTTACGTGATATGTACAAAAGACATGTTAGAATTTAATTAGGGGTGTCTTCTAAATCCTAGCACTAGACAAAAGCAGTACTCATTAATATAATTCTGTTTCCTCAAGGTATTAGTAAATAATGTGCTGCTAACTTACTTGAAGCTGTTAAAATTCCTATACCCCAATAGTGATGGACTAAGATCGCTAGAAAGTAAAAACAATTGCTGAATTTTGTTTGTGATGAACCTCGGTGAAATTGCAAAGACCCTCCTACATTATAATATTGGAATCTGAGGTGTCCGGTTATATTGATTTAATTTTCTGTAGTAAAGTCGGTTCGTGATGTTTGTGAAGTGTTTCTTTATGGGTAAGGATTAAATAGGAGATAGGCGAAATTATAAGCTGTAACATGTAAAGTGCATAGATAAAATGAGCATAGTGAAGGTCCCAGTTAAATAGTTTTCTGTCTGTACTAGTAGTAGGCAGCTAGATCCGATTGTTTTGAAATTTGTCTAAGTAGGGATGATAATTTTTTTTTTTTTGTAGCAATTGGGATATAATCTGATAAACCAACTACTGACCCTCAACTTTGAATGTGTAAATCTAAAGGTCACCCTGTAGGTAATTACGTGTACTTTTAGTAGGGTAAATATAGCAGGTGGGCAAATAAGAGAAATGAAGTGCCAATGAAGTGGACACACGTAATGAACAAGAAATATAAATTGAAAGATAATCATCGGTATGCTGGCATAGGACCAGATTCACGTTTTGTAGAGCACTAGAATAAAATTTCTTAAAGCATTAAAAGGAGAGCATGAGAGTAGAAGACACAAGTGGATGGTGATTGTCGGTCAACTATCAGATATAGAATTTATACAGTAAGAATTACCATACATATAGATGTGTTTAGTTGTTAACTAAGTAGGTAATAAAGACTTGAGCCTCATTATGATTTTTGGATAACTAGAGTCCTTGGGTCGATTTTATCTCATCTTTATTGTAGTATGGTCTTTTGACCATTGGGTAAGAGGAAAATAGAAATTGTCTGTTATGATTAAGCTTTGGAAAGGTTTTATTCTCTAACGTACAATTAAAATTTTGTTATATATATATATGTGGACTTATGACTATGTATGGTGCAATTGGTTTGTAATACTTTGAATTAATTAATGGCTGTGATAGATGCCTAGCGAATAGGGATGTTAGGCCTGGCATGATTATAAGTGTGTGTAGCATCCGACTTAAGTAATTTCGGAATGGTAGAACGAAGTTTGGGGACAAACTTCAAATTTGGTGGGGAGAGTGTAACATCCCGCATGATTAGGAAATTTCATAACTTGCATTTAGGGGTAAAGCATGCTAGGAATTCGAATTGTAGGAAGTGGTTATCTTGTCTTTAAATTACATAGTTTTCCATAGAATTGGATGGGTCTAACTTAGAGAATAAATAGAATTACGACTAAAGGAAATATTTATTTTAGGCATATAGAAATTTAATTGAAGAGTATAGGCATGTTTGATTGTATCATATATGACATAAGATAGTGTTTAAAAGACTTGGGGAACCTATTAACTTAGTGGGTTGGTGCATGAGTATTTAGGACCATTGGATTTTTGTAAGTTATGGCCACACCTTGAGTATGACCCGCGGCCCTAGTGCATTGGAGGGTCTTACTCAACCCTTGTTTACCATGGACTTATTTTAGGAACCCCCTCAAATCTGCACTTTTGGCAGGGAGCTTCGGTTGGCAAACAAATTAGTCACCCTTTTATTTCTTTGTTCTTGCGCAGCTTTGGGCAGTGTACAAGCTGATGGCTTGTGTCATAAGCAACCTCAAATCTCACCACCTTCTCACCTCTTTCCTTGTGCGCATAATGGGAAGCAATAGGAGCAAATCTGACTTGCTTTTGCTGCAACTTAACCCCTCCGAGGCTGCACAATTCAGCCTATGCACAGCCTGTTTTTTTTTCTGCATTGTACGCACCCTACTCCCCCTCTCCTTTGCTTGATTGCTTCTAGCTACTCATGACTTTACATGACTGCCAACATGACTGCCATCTTCTGTCCCTTTCTACCTCCCTAGGTGCGCTTAGTTCAAGGAAGAAACCTGCCATTTCTTGCCAAAGTCATCAGCCTTGTCATGCCTTGTCTTGGCACCCCTTCACGGTCTCCTATGCGCAGAGAAATGGTGCAGATTTTTGACTTTGCTTTGAGGAGTAGTAGCTTTCATCACATGGCAAGCCTCACCCCTTTAGTTTGTCACATGTGCGCATAGGGAGAGTTGAATGCTGACTTTTGTGGCCTTTGAGGACTGCATGACAGCCCTCCTTTTGCTCTTCACTCAACCGATGGAGTGAGGACAACCATTGTGCAGGTTGCCTCTTTGCTCATTGGAAGCCTCACCACTCTAACACCTACCTAGGACAATAGCTATCATGCTCTCTTGTCTCTTCACACTGCACCTTCTAATCAGTTTGGGATCCCTTCTTTATTCATCATAGACGCACCCTTTCTATCCTTAAGCAAACTTCTCTCACCCATCTCTTCTTGGCCGAATATCTCTTGGAGCAGCTACCTATCTTGTGTATGGCTACATGTCTTGAATGAAATCTGCATAGGTGATCCTCATTGGCCAAGACATGACAAGTATTCATCTTAAGCCATCTTTATCCTTCTCTTGTGCGCATGGTCTTAGGGAAACTTGGGTCCAAGCTTGCTGCCACTTTGACTCAAATAATTATATCACCCTTTTTCCCTGCACATGCGTTGTGATCATTGTATCACCATCACACATACACCCTCCATCATGAGGCTGCCATGTGCAGATTTTTGCAAGCTTTTTGCAGCCCATCATGAGCCAAACCTGCCCTTGTTTCCACTTGCATCATAAGTAGGATCTTGGGGCTGCATCTTCATCATTTATGCGCACAAGACAGCCCCAAAATAAGTGTTTAGGCTGCCACAAATCAGTGTTCATGATGCACCTCTTTCCCACTCCACCATTATGCCACTGTTTTGAAGGTGAAATGCCCACTGTTTCGGTTCCTCAAAGTCACCCTTTTATGCCACTGTTTCTGCACATTACATGCCACTGTTTCCGCACATATATGCCACTATTTCTGCACATTACATGCCACTGTTTTAGTCATCAAATGTCACTGTTTCCATGCTTAAAATGTCACTGTTTTTATGCATAAAATGCCACTGTTTTAGTCATCATATGCCACTATTTTTATGCATAAAATGCCACTGTTTAAGTCATTCCATGCCACTGTTTTTATGCATAAAATGCCACTGTTTTAGTCATCATATGCCACTATTTTTATGCATAAAAATGCCACTGTTTTAGTCATTCTATGCCACTGTTTGTATGCATAAAATGCCACTATTTTAGTCCATAATATGCCACTGTTTCAATGTCCAAAAACCAAGATTTATGCCACTGTTTTGGAAGTCCAAAGTGCCACTGTTTCTGTTTTAAAAACGTCACTGTTTCTGTTTAAAACGTCACTGTTTTGCTGCTGTAAATGCTCACTGTTTTGCTGCTGTAAACACTGCCGTATGCTCACTGTTTTGCTGCTGTAAGACACTGCTGTATGCTCTCTGTTTCTGCTGTAAATAGCCACTGTAAATGATTAGTTGTAACTGATTTAGGTGCGCTTAAGAAGTGAGATACTTCGCTGCTGTTTGGTAATATTTAAGGCACGCAAAGGTAAGTGTCAGGCGATGATGCCTAATGTGACTATTGACTACTGGTATAAAATTGTGACATGATGCTCCATATGCCGTAAAAACATTATGTTCCATTATGATGAAAGGAAACTGGCAAAAATGTGCCGTGATGGCTATATGATTATGAGGTAAAGACGTTATGAGGCAGCATAACGCATATGAAAAATATATGTGCCGTGATGGCTATATGAAAGGTATATAAGCATGCACCTTACATCATACCGCATTTTTACGCTTTGTGTGTGAAAGCATAGCATGACATGCATACATCATGATCATATAGGCCTTGTTTTAGAATAGTTATGTACAGGACCATGTGTTTGAGCAAGCATCATATAGGCATCCCCAAGGTACCGGGGTATGGGACACTTGGCATCAGTCCGCATAGGCCCACAGATGGAATCCACATGGAGCTCAGGTGCCAAGGGTATAATTGATTCCACTGTGAAGTGCGCGCACGACGGTGCTAAAAGCGCAAAGGAAAGGCGTTATATACGCAGTATATGAAAATGATGAAAAGGAAAGGCGTTATAAGCGCTATAAATATATATATGAATATGATGAAAAAGAAAAAGGAAAAAGGAACAAGGATATGTTGAAGTGACTGTTTATGATTTTGTGCCTAGTTAATACTGTTATATTACTGGTTTTGTTGCCACACTACTGGGATTTTTCTCACCCCTTCGGGGCTGCTATTTTCCAAAATGGCAGGAGGACGTAAAAGCTTTTGAAGAAGTGAAGTTGCTGTTGCTTGCTGATGCATAGATTTTTGCTGTTACTGTTTGATTGATGGATGACTGTAATGCTGTATATTTCGGTACTCTTGGATGACTGTAGACTTTATCACCTTCTATTTTGTTTTGATTCTTTTATGAGCAGTGACTGTTTTGGAAACGTTTTGTGAAAAGGGTTTTTGAACGTTTCTTTAAGTATCGAATTTTAACAGTTTTACAGGTACCTTACGGGTCATGTTTCAAAGGGCAAACAAACTCCGATTTTCTATTATTTTATATGCACGCGAAGCCCCGAGAATTTTCTTTCAAACTGTGCAAGTTTTATTTTTATCCGAAACCTGTGCGAATTTTAATAAGCTTTGCTTCACAACTGGTTTTCCTGTAAACGGACAGAATGCTCAAGCAACTTGAGCGTTCTGTTCCGTGGGGCTATTCACCTCCGAATCGCGTATAATTTATATGTATGCGACGCCCCGGATGTCTAGTTTTTCAGAAGCTTGGAATATTTTTTTTTATCGCATCTGAACTCGATTTTATACGGATTTTATAAGGCAGCAAGGTTTTCTGAAAAGTATAGAAAATTCAGCAAAGTGTTTTATAATTAAAATTTCCTATGATTAATAATGATTTCATTCTGTTAACAGATTTTATAAGAATCAATTCTGGATCATTTATTGTTTCAAATTAATTAATATTTGATAAAGTTTTCAAAAGAATGCTTCCATACCGCTGTAATTCTAATACGATTTAGCAAACAACCCTCTTGGATACATACAAGAGTGGGTGTTACACCAAGTGTCCCAAGACCCTGGTTCCAAAGGGATGCCTACATGATGCATGCTCAAACGTATGCATAGTTTTCGAAAACATTTTCGGTTATAAACATGAAACTTGTGCGTGGATGTCATGTCATGGGTCACACGCAAGATACAGATAAAATTATGAATGTACATGGATGACTAGATAATATCCAAGATTTAATATTTAATATCTCAAGGCTGCAGCATATATAAAACAAGAAATTCAAGACTTCAAGACGAGCAGATTTCAAATACATAAAGGATACCGCAACACTGAGCTACGATCAAGTTTCATACTCCAACTAGCAATCAAGTAGGTAGTGTCACCACACACTTACCTTGGCACTTTAGCTATGTAAATCAAGCATTCCACCATTATCCAAACAGCCACCAATTCAGTCCACATTCAATGAATTTGCGCACCTAATATTCAATCATACCAAATCAGGATTTTACATGATTTTTCCTATTATTCACAATGGTTTCTATGCTTCTAATCCTTGTACCTTAATTAAATCATGAGGTCACTATGATATTTATTTTTCTGCCCTTAAAGCTATTCCTCCCCTTGCAGGTAAATGAAATTTCCTAAGGTCTCATACATATATATATATATATATATTCGGTCTTAAGCATAACAAGGTGTACAGGGTTTTATTCAACAAAACACTACCCATTTTACTTAGGCTAAAACAAGTATTTCTTTAGCATGCAGATTACGTCACCCCCAGTACATGAGAGACAAAAATTTATTTTCCTAAGCCATGGACAGTTCAAGAAGGTAATACAAGGACTATTTCCAAGCTATAAAAAAAATCCATTATAGATTACATATACAGCGTCTAAGGCTGTTCACCAAATTTAATTTAAACTGACATGGTTGCTCCCAAAAATTGATTTAAGGCTCACATATATGACATCCTGGGGCTGTTCTAAACAGGGCAGAATCCAAAGGAATGAAAATAACAAAAGAACATATTCCTAACAAACATGAGATGGTCAATCCAAAAGGTAAAGGAGTATGAGTGCTACAAAACATTATTCCCCTAACATGCACCCCCAAACCGAAGCAAAGATTGGAAGAGGAGCTAAAGGTCCAGCTTTTACCTCCTGGCAGTAAACACAACTATACACCTAAATAGGTCGAACATGTAGTCCACATATGTGCTCAAACTTTCACCCGCCTAATCTCCCAAAACCACGATTTTTCCACTACCTGCAAGGAGAATTATTTTCTCTCCAAGGACTCATATTCGCAGCTGCAAGCAAGGGGGTCATCCTATTAAAACCGTACTGAATAAGGAAACAACCAGAGATAATAGAAAGTCACGCCACCTCCTTGGTGTTGGTGAGACAACGGCCAAAACAGAGGAAAAGGGAAGATGATGTTGGATGTTTTCTTGCTAATAAGCTTGGGGTCTTGAGAGGATGAGGGTGTGGTTCACGGTTAAAAAGGGGATGGATTGCAAGATATGTTCATGAGTGGGCTTCCTTGATGAGCCACGGTATTTAGAGGGAGGTGAGTGAAGGAAGTTGTAGTTTTTCTTTGAGTTTCTCACTAACTATGCTTGCGACCTAGAAGAATGAAATGTTATTGTTGTATTCTGAACGCCAAGTCCAGGATTCAAGTTGTCTTTCCCTCAAAGAGCGCCCAAACTATAAAAATGGAAGGAGAGTTTGAATTTGTTTACCTACTCATATGTGTATAACGAATTCCCCACTCGAACAGTTACCGGTCCTGCACCTTTCTGATGCTTTAAGAGGATGATTCCAACAGCATATGAGGGAAGGTTTGGTTCGTTTACAGCTGAAACAAGTACATTAAATGGAACCTTGACTCAGAACCGATCCACAAAAGAAACAAGAATAGTGAAAGGGTACCACACCCCCTTGGGGGGTCTTGGCCGAAACAAGAGAAGGAATGAAGAGTGGCTCAAAGTAACTGCATGCAGTGGAAGAATCTTTATTAACCGTTGAAAGAAGAAGATGAACAAAGAAGTGGATAGGATACTATACCTCTTGACTATTTGGTACACGGTCGACTAGTGAGAAGAAAAGGAAGTATGTCTCAAAGGTTGATTTTCTATGGTTACTGTTTAATGGGAAATTAGATAGCCAAGTTCAGAATGTGAGATTGGTTTGGTTTTGATGATCTCTCAACGCATAGAAGAAACTAAATAGGGATCGGCTTTTAGACTAATAGAATGGAGTCCCTTGGTCAATAGGGAATTGGCTGATACATACGGAAGAAGAAAAACATTCAATTGTCCCAAGGTTGGTACAAGTGGCGGACATGCAGGAGAAATAGAAGGGCATGTGGCGGTCATGCAAGGGAAATAGAAGGGCTAGGTGTCACGCATGCAAGATGTTTATGATATAAGTTGCCCTGTGTAGATCCTAAACCAATCAAGGGCAGCCTTGGAGGATCCTTAGGATAAGGCTAAAATGCAAAGGAATTGGGCTGAATCAAGAACACTTCTTAAAGCCCTAAGGTTTTGGCCCAACAAGAGTTGAAGATCAAAACTATACAAGCCCAAAGGTGTACTACTTAGATACTAGTCATATGTTCCCAATTCTTTTAAGTGTTTTTAATCTTTCTATATGTTGCTATTAATTTACTCCTACATCTTTTACTAAGGGTTTATTCTTTAATAAAATTAATCACCTACTTTTAATGAGTACACAAATAATTCTAAGTAGTATTATGCTTTCTATATGTTATAACCAAATAGGTACTCATAATTAGAATTTCACATGCATAAAATAGGTACCCACCTTCCATGGTAATACCAATAATTTCCTGATTTAATAAAACTCCATCCTACAACAAACATCCAAATAATCCGAGGGCAAGTACTCTACCGCATTCCTAATTGCAATATAGATAGGTTCCTAATTAGACGAGATGTTACAGCTTTCAACTGACTTCAACGCTAAAACACTTGATTCGAACGTTTTAGCGTTTCATAACAGAGAGGAATTGCACATTAAAGCACTAAAACGCTCAGTGTAAGCGTTTTAGCGCTGAGCTCCAGAGACTTCCATTTCTGATTTGCAGCAGCGCGCTAAAACGCTCTGTGTGGACGTTTTAGCGCTCAGCACCAGTAATTTCCTTTTTCAAACTGCAGCAGCGCGCTAAAACGGTCAGTGTAGCCGTTTTAGCGCTCAACGCTTGGGCAATTTTCTCCTCCATAATCTTCTTCCTTTTTTGATGCTTTTTGGGCTTCCTTTCCCTACAAGACAATGTAGATTTTCACAAAGCTCTCAGAACTTGTAATTCAGGAAATATTAAGGCATTAACCTCCTTATTCAACTAATTATTCATACAAATTAATCCTAATTTGTGCTGAAAAACCTGATGAACTAGGAGTTTATCAATCAGTGAATATTGTAACCTTGGAGCATATCAAATATGATCTGAATTTGTCACATGCAAAAACAACTGCCAACATTTCCTTCTCCGTTACTGTGTAGTTGGCCTGCGCCGGAGTAAGGGTTCTGCTAGCGTAGTACACAGTTCTGAAAATTTTGTCCTTCTGTTGCCCAAGTACTGCTCCCAAGCCGAAATCGCTGGCGTCACACATCAATTTGAAAGGAAGACTCCAATCTGGGCTTTGAATGATAGGAGCGGACACCAGCCTTGACTTGAGCTCCAGGAAGGTTGTCATGCATTTTTCATCAAAATTGAACTTCCTATCTTGCTCCAGAAGTTCACACAGTGGTTTGGCAATCTTGGAAAAGTCTTTAATGAAGCGCCTGTAGAACTCGACATGTCCTAAGAAGCTTCTGATCCCTTTCACTGTGGTCGGGGGAGGTAGCTTCTCAATTGCCTCCACCTTGGCTTTGTCCACTTCGAGACCTTTGCTTGAGATCTTGTGTCCTAGCACAATGCCTTCTCTCACCATGAAGTGGCATTTTTCCCAGTTCAGTACTAGATTGCTCTTGACACATCTTTCCAATACATGTTCAAGGTTATTAAGACAAGTAGAAAAAGAGCAGCCAATAACAGAAAAATCGTCCATGAAAATCTCTACTGCTTCTCCTACTAAATCAGTGAATAAGGCAAACATGCATCTTTGAAAAGTTGCAGGAGCATTACACAATCCAAATGGCATTCTTCTGAATGCAAATGTCCCAAAAGGGCATGCAAAGGTGGTTTTGTGCTGATCCTCCTGAGCAACCGGGATTTGGTTGTATCCCGAATACCCATCTAAGAAACAAAAGAATTCTTTCCCAGCCAAGTGATCAAGCATTTGATCAATAAAAGGAAGAGGGAAATGATCCTTTCGGGTTACATTATTCAACTTCCTATAATCGTGACAAATCCTCCACCCAGTTATCTTTTTGGTGGTTATTAACTCATGTTTGTTGTAACGCCCTCCCTTGTATGCATCTAAGAGAGTCATTTGCTAAGCGGAATTAGAGTTTTTGGCATCATTTTAGTACTGAAAATTTACTTGAGTGTTTCTAATCAAAACTTATAGTTGAAATCAATTTTCTTCTAGAAATCAGAGTATGCTTTAAAAATTTCTTAAGTTGCTGAAAATATTTTTTCAGCGGCAAAACCGTACTGTCTTTATAAATTCGTATAAAATCAGTGCGGAGGATTTAAAAAAATATTCCTTTTGATTTAGAAAGAGCACGTCCGGGGCTTCACGTGCATATAAAATAATAGTAAATCGGAGTTTGTTTGCCTCTTGAAACATAATCCGTAAAGTGCTTGTAAAACTGTCTAAAATTCAGCACTTAATAAAACGCTCAAAAATCCTTTTCGCAAAAAGGTTTTCGGATCTTTCCAAAACAGCCACTGTTCATGCAAGACTAAAACAGAATTTAAGACAATAGTTTCTACAGTCATCCAAGTGCTCCAAAATAATAAGCATTACAGTCATCTAACAATTAAACAGTAACAGCAAAAGTCCAAGCATCAGCAAGTAAGTAACAGCAAACATCACGCCTTCAAATGCTTTTTCGTCCTCCTGCCATTTATGAAAATAGCAGCCCCAAAGGGGTGAGAATAATCCCAGTAGTGTGGCAACAAAACCAATAACGCAACAGTATTAAACTAGGCACAAAATCATAAAGAGTCACTTCAACATATCCTGTTCCTTGTCCTTTTCCTTTTCATCATATATATATATATATATATATATATATATATATATATATATTGCGTATATAACGCCTTCCTTTTTGCGCTCTTAGCACCGCCGTGCACGCAATAACAGTGGATATCCCATAATCGGCACCTTTCAGTAGTGGATTCCAACTGCGGCCTATGCGGACTGATGCCAAGTGTCCCATACCCTGGTACCGGAGGGATGCCTATATGATGCGTGCTCAAACACATGGTCCGGTACATAACTATTCTAAAATTGCAAGGCTACATGAATCTTGGTACATGCATGCCATGCTATGCTATCACACACAAAGCGTGAAAATAAATGCGGTATGATGTAAGATGCATGCTTATATACTTTTCATATACATTATGTTGCCACATAACAACTTTACCTTATAATCATATTGCCGTCAAGTCATATTCATGGCAGAATACTTACATCATAAGGAACATAATAATTTTACGGAGTATGGAGCATCATGTTACAACTTCATACGCTAGTCAATAGTCACATTAGGTAATATCGCCTAACACTTACCTTGATGCTTTATAATTCCTACCAAGAATAATCACCAATTATGCCCCCTTTTTGCTAAGGGTTTGCGCACCTATAGCATCAAAATCAAATCAGAATTAATCTCTTTACATCCAATACGTTACAAACACTTTACATGCCTATTAATACTAGTCTTCCTTCGGTTTCCATGGCCCCTATGGTAACTAAATTTTCTGACTTCGCATTAGTTTATTAACTTGTTAACAACAATAAAATTCAAGGTTTCATGAATACTCAGATTCAGTTTTTAGGACCATCCCCTAGGAACCCAAAATATATGTTTGAATACTACTACTTGCTTGACTTATGAAGGATGTCATAGACTCTTCAGAAGCTGTCCACTAAAATTTAACAAGTTTATTAATTCCCCTTTGTAATACAGGGAACCGTCCAACCATATAGTCTGAGTCATTTTCCACATTCCCTAAAATTCATTACACAGCTTGCATAAGCAGACTACCAATAGTTCTACGGATGAGCAGTAAAGAAAAAGATGACAAAACTAGTTTCCTAGGACACTTTGCTGGCCGAACAGAATGGGGAGAAGTGATAGAACAAAGTTTACAACCTCTAAACATACATGCAGTGCTCGAACAGTGTAGGGAAAGAGAGGGAGGCTTAAACTTGACTTTACCTTCTAGGCTTGTCTAACTGGAATTAGCGTTGTTGCAGGAGCACCAACCTTTCTCTTCAGCTTCTTCAATGGTTTAAATTTGGCTACATGAAGTGTGATAGGTTCCATCAAAACCCATCCAAGCCAGGGGAACAAGAGGGAAATCCAAAAAAATCTCACCTTCTCCCACTCAAGCTAGAACCGAACGCACAAGGGAAAGGAGGAAACTTAACATGACTTGCAACCTACAAGCAAGGAGCATTCTTATCAGCCGAATGGTATGCAGAACAAGACACATGAAGACTCACCATATCCCCCTTTCTAATGGTCTTCGGCTGAGTAAAGAAGTGAAAGGAAAGAGAGCTTAATTGATGGTGGCTCTTCTAATATTTACGGCTAGGTGTGGATGGGATAAGGGTTGAGTTGAGGTCTGAATCAAAGGATAGGATGATAGTTTATTTATTTATTTTATATATTATGTACAAGAGACCAAATATCAGCCCACATTCTCCCTATATGCGCACTAATGAGGAGGGATGAGAATGATGCATGATGCCATACCAAATCGATCCAGGTTCATGTGTGCCCAAGGAGGAACTCGGTCAGAACCTACTATGGAAGAAAAGGAAGTACAACGATGAGCTCTTCACTTCCTTGGTGATGGACGCACGGCTGGAAGGGGAAGGAGAGGTCACCGATTCTGCATGTAGAGAGACTCTTCATCAACCTACGGCCATATGCGATGAGAGGGGTCCGGCTTTGTTTCTGATTCCAAATTAAATTTCCAACTTAAAATCTCCTCCAACAGCGCTTAGGAAGTACTACACAAAGGATTTGGGAGCTGATCACAGTGACACCCAAGACCAGAGATTACAAAGCTTTATCCCTATTCATGCGTAAAAGGGCTGGAGAGATTTGATGGTGATAGATGTGAGTAACTTTGGACCAGTAAGGAAACATGCAGCAAATTTTTCTCTTTTCTCATTGGCTACAAGGAGGGGCAGCGCTGAATGACTTTGAACAAGGGTACAAGCAATCAGAATTCCCTTTATCCATTACACCATGCGCATGAAGGGATAAGGGAAACAAGGGTTGATTCTAGTCCAATAATAGGCTGACATGTAGAATTTGTTTGGGATGAGATAAGGAGTCATGTGGAGAAAGTACCTTGGGCTGATTTTGGCTCCACATTTGGAGACTTGGGCCGTGGCCTTTAAAGAAGGTGGTTTCAAAACAAAGGTCCAATTGTTTTCCTATTTAGGAATTAACCCAAGCCTTCTAATTTTTATGTACCTCTAATTATTTATTAAGGGTTTACTCATTACTTAAAATTAATTGCATACTTTTAATGAGTACTCATATAATTCTAAATAATATTATGCTTCCTATATGTTATAATCAAATTATTCCTATAGTCATAACTAAAATTTCACATGCATAAAATAGGTACTTATCTTCCATGGCAATACCAACAATTCCCTAATTTAATTTTAACTCCATTCTAAAGCAAACATTTATATAATCCGATGGCAAGTACTCTACCACATTCCTAATAGCAATTTAAATAGGTTCCTAATAAGACGGGATGTTACACTCTCCCTAACTTGTTTTTGAAGTTTGTCCCCAAACTTCGTCTTACCATTCCAAAATCTGACAAGTCTAATGCTTATCACCATTACACCACACCATACAGTTTAATGCATTCAGACAGCCAATTATAAAATTCATAAGACATCTGATGCTCTCCGGCAAGTATACCGATCGCACAAGTAATAAAGTGATAAGAAAAGTTCGTCTCCACAGGGATTGGGATCTAATATCAATTAAACTTTTTCTCAAAGAATGGAAAAATTCAAATAGGGTTGTGACAAATATTGTCAAATTGATGGAAATTCAAATCTGAAAATAAAAGACTTATTTTTGTATTTTTGTTTTGAGATATAAAACAATAAAAAAAATGAAAATTGTTTTGTAAAGAATATGAGAAAAGCATTGTAGCCAGGGTTCATTCACCAAATGATCCCCGCTTTTTACTCCGGATTAATTTACAATAATTATTTATATAATCACTCAGATAAATTATCCTCTACAAAGAGTTAATAGTTAACCCTCAATTCCTTGCAGGGTTAACCCTTTAATCCCACGAGAAATCCCAATTCCTTGCAATGTTTCTCGTGGGATCAAGCAATGGGCGCGATAATTTAAGCATCTGCAATCGTATACACGTCTATTCCTAGCACGCATACAGATTGTTATCTTACCCCCTTTCGAGATCAAAACCCCAATACTCCTATCTAGGATTTTGTTCCTCAGAATATCTCCAACTATCAGATTGATCAACTTTAACAAAGGGAATATAAAATTCGCATAGAGTAAAAATAAAGATAATTATATAAACCAAAAACCACAAATCAATCCTTCGTATCAAGGGTTCACATATGGATCGTGACCCTTACTACAATAAAGAGATTTAGCCAATCAACATACTGATCGCTGATCTAAAATTCAACATAAACTAAAAATAAAAGAGAAAGAAAAAGAAGATGAAGATGAAGAATAAAGAACGCGAAGAACTCCACAGCTGCCTCTTTCTTCTCCCGGTCCAGATCTGAATGGAATGGAATGGTGGAGGACCACCCTTTTATACTTGAGTTTCTGGGCCTGGTCCATGTGATGTTGTGTGAATAGATGAGGATGACACTTCAGCGTGATGTAATGCTGACAAAGTATCCTATCCTTATTTTCTGTAGTGCCAGCCGTGCTTTGATTCAGCGCTTTGATTGCAGATTCTTCCTTTAATTGTTTCAGCGTTAATTGAGGATAGTTTGACATGTGATTTAAATGGTGCAGCGTTGATCAAGGATAATTTGGAATTTGACATGATGAGCTTTAAATGCTGATCCGTGTGCTGTTCCTCTCAAAGTGTTAGATCTGCCTCCCAATTTCTGAGTTCCACCTTCGGGTTTTGTGAAGAGTTCTATTTATAAGACTCTTTTTTTCCTCGCACAGCACAGTAATTCTTTCCCGAAAATGTCGTGAAACGTATAACTGAAGATTTAATTAAAACTTATTACGTAACTGAAGAATTAAATTAAAACTTATTACGTAACGTAAGAATTAAATTAAAAACAGTTTTGAATTCAAATTTTGAATTCAAAATTTCACTTCTTTTTCCTGTAAAAACACAACTAAAAGGTGCATATTATTGACATACAAAGAATCAACATAATTAGCAAATATGTATTTAAATTGCTCTCTTATGACTCAATTCTTGTCAATTTTAACACAGAAAAATCACACTTGCCAGAGGCACATCAAACCATTCCCGGATTTAAACGTTGCTGTCCCAGCAATGTAAAAGACTTAATCCAGGAAATATTCACTTAATCCAGCATAACAATCATAGACACTATCAGATACAATATGCCATGCATGCCTGACTCAATATAATGAACTTCCAATAATGTCATCAGCTTCTTAAATATAAGTCTACATTGATTACCCCTCACACACATAAATAATGTTCACTCAACACTCAGTGTTTAAGGGTATCATGAGCACTCAATTACTCAAAGCTATAACACTACCATATGCTTGATTATATTCTCAAAAATTCTTAAAATTGAAGAATCAAACACATGCATCAATTGATCAAAAGGACTTCACAGGTTATAACTTGGCCGGGGTAATAGGTAGGAAAATTTGGATAGTATCTCAAACAACCAAGAGATTGAAAACTGATATTTTTTCACTTTTAACAGATTCAATCAATTGTTTTGCTCCACTAATATTCCCACATAATTTCGGGAATTAATTCCTTCCAACCACCTTTTATTTTTTTCCTTTTTCTTGTTTTTCACTTTACCTTTTTCTTTTAAAAGGGTATATATGAATTTTTCATCCCTTAATTCCTTGACCTTTATGGAGCTTACCTCAATTTCTTTATTTTAATTTCAACACATTCATTGATTCAATCTCAACTAAGGTAAGTCCTATGAATATTGGCTAAGCCATTAATCAGGCCACAGGTCATTTTACAACAAATCAGTTCAGGCTCAAAGGGCTAGCAAGGGAAAATTTCATACAGGTGGGCTATTTTGGTCAATAGCTAATAAGAACAAAATGCCTTTATCATATCAATCAATGCATGCATCACAGAGAAACAAATCAAGTTCTAGAGTATTACAACAGTGAGGCCTTTCAACAAAAATTTCAGTGTTTAGGCTCAAAACCTCACAGCTATGGTATCAATGCAGACTCAAGAAAATTGACCTCAGACATTATCAGAATTTCACAATATTAATTCAGATAAACGAGCAATCATGCAATCTAATTATGCCTATGCAATGTTATGTCAGAAAGTCATACAATATATTCCAAGAATTTAATCATGTACATTAACAAGATGAGCACATTTAAACCTGGGATTTGTTCAAAACACACATTTTTTTTTAATTTTTTTTTATATAGCACACAAAATAACTAAGAAAATTAAAAGAGTTAAAATATTTCCCCTGATAGAAGAATTGCAGTTCTAAGGTGCAAGCCAACCATTCCCAGATTTAGAGCATTGTTGTCCTCAGCAATAATTAAACCCCAAGAAGGAAGAAAATCCTGCACAATAGAACAAATAGTGGCATATAGAAGAATCTACAATGCACACATTAAAACATCAGAGAAAAATATACCAACACAAAATAACTTAAAAATACGAAACAGAAAAATAAACTAATATACAAGATCTCCATCAGCAAGGAGATAAGATCAGCCCTCCATGTCATCCCCCTCAGCAGTGTGGGATGACTCAGCAAATGAAGGGTCTGGTGGTACTGGTTGCCTTGGTGTATGGGACCACCATTCCCAGATTTGGTCCAAACCATGGATCCATGTTAAGAACTCTTTGAAACATTGATTTTTCTGAGAGATAGAGTCTCGGTGTCTCTTGTCAAAGAATCTTCTTTTTGAAGCCTTCATTTGTCGGTGATCCGCATATATTGTCCAACCAGTGTCAAAAAGTTTGACCACCTCCTTTCTCAGTACCTTCTTCCTTATAGGATGACGTCTCCTTTGGGGTTTCCTCCCATGTTTGTCATCATCCTCATTGAGAATTTTGTGGGTATGGGAAGAAGGATCTTTATGCTTCAAATCAGTCTCTCGTTCCTTCAGTGCTTCAATCACCGCCTCCTTATTACCCCAGAAGACATCTTTTAGAGTTTGAGGAGGCTCCTTCAATTCAACTTTTGAGGCACTATCTTCTTTGTCCTCTTCTTTCTTTAAAACATCAAGATTAAAAAAATCATCTTTGGGAGAAGAATGTTTTATTGAGTCAAAGACGTTGATGGTAACGGCCTCATCATTCATTCTTAGCTCAAGCTTCCCGTTTTCAACATCAATCAATGCACGAGATATAGCTAAGAAAGGTCTTCCCAAAAGAAGAGGCATCTCTTTTTCTTCCCCCATATCAAGTACCACAAAATCAGCAGGAAAGATGAACTTGTCCACCTTCACAAGAACATCTTCAATGATTCCACTAGGTTTCCTTAAAGATCTATCAGTAAGTTGAAGAGAAACCATAGTGGGTTTTAGTTCCGTGATCCCCAAAGATTTGTAAATAGAAAGAGACATCAAATTAATGCTCGCCCCAAGATCACATAGTGCCCTTCTGATTTTTGTATTACCAATTTCAATGGGAATGTTGAAGCTTCCGGGATCACGAAGCTTAGGAGGATATTTTCTTGTAAGGGTAGCACTGCACTCCTCAGTAAGTGCTACAGTTTGGCACTCTTGTAACTTGTGCTTCATTGACAAAAGATCTTTCATAAATTTAGCATAATTCGGCATATTGACCAAAGCTTCAGCAAATGGGATATTAATATGAAGCTTTTTGAAAAGGTCCAGGAACCTGCCATAATGCTTTTTCTGATCATCCTGTTTGAATCTTTCAGGATATGGTGCCATAGCCCTTACATATTCAGGTTTGAGCTCAAACCTCTTCTTTTCAACTGGCTTCTCCACTTCAGTAGGTTTTTCAATTTCTTTTTCTTTTTCGGGCTCACCTGCAGTTTCTAGCTTCTTTTCAACTTCAGGAGATGGAAGTACTTTCCCACTTCTAATTGTGATGGCCATATAGTCTTCCCTTGGGTTAGTAACTGTGTTACTAGGGAAAGTACTTGGAGTTCTATCATCTAGTTGTTTAGCCAGCTGGCCAATTTGATTCTCTAGATTTCTGATAGAAGCCTGTGTATTCTTTGTATTGGCCCGAGTCTCTTCCATAAAAGCATTAGAATGTTGAGCCATTTGTCCAACTAATCTCTCCAAATCAGATGGTTCCTTAGTTTGGATTGGTGGGGGTTGCAAATAGTTATTAGAATTGAAACCAAGACCAGTCCCCTGCACCCTCCTCTGAAAGTTATTACTTACAGAAGGAAAATTCTGATTACTTGGGATATTTTGTGGTGGAGGTCTTTGATCATACCAGACGCCATTCACCTGCACTTGTTGAGGAGGATCAGAAGCCATCAAAGAAGGACACTCATTAGACTCATGATTGTCCTGGCAATATTCACATACAACAGCAAAAGCATGAGTCTGAACACCAGCAAGCTGCATCTTGTCAAGCCTTGAGGTCAAGTTTGCTAACTGCTGAGATAATAATTTATTTTCAGCTAGCACGACATCATTACCTTCCAGCTGAAGGATACCTCTCTTAGGCTCAGATGATAAGCCTTCATTTTCATTTGCAGCCATTCTTTCAATCAACTCGAGAGTCTCATTTGCTCTCAAGGATTTGATAGTGCCACCTACTGCACCATTCAACACCATCCGCACTTCAGGTTTACAACCGTTGAAAAAGATTCTCACCTGATTACCAGTAGTCAAGCTATAATGAGGACACCTCCTCATTAAATCCTTAAACCGGTTCCATGCTGCACACATAGATTCACCATCAGATTAAATGAAATTGGTGATATCATTCACCATCTGATTGTATCTCTCCATCGAGAAGAACTCAGCAAAGAACTTCTGTGATAAATCATCCCAGGTAGGAATGCTTCTCGCCGGCTTCCTTTCCAACCAATTGAGAGCTTTCCCTTTAACAGATAAAGGGAACAACCTCAACATGAGTGCGTCATTAGAAACCTGCAGATGCTTGGTTGAGTCACAGATCATCAGGAATCTGTCAATGAACCTGTGAGGATCTTCATTCTCCTCTCCACCAAACTGAGCTCTCTCCACCAATTGAATATTGGAAGACTTAAGCTGCCAATTATTGTTACCAATATCAGGTTGAACAATGCTTGAGTTAGGCATATTAAAAGATGGAGTCAGAATAGTATCCATGAATGGATTGTCTGCAACATTGTTTGCGGCCATAATTTGTGATTCTTCAGGCAGAGTTTCCTGTTTCTCTTTTCAGTACTTGTGATCTCAGAATCAAATGGAAATTCTGCAGTTTTAACTCTCATACAACTCAGAAAAGAGATCAATAGCACTTTTCAACAAGAATAAAAAAAATCAAAAAAATTTAAAAATAAAATAAAAAAATAAAAATAAAAATATTCACAAATATTCACAAATCCAATCTTTAAAATCAAGATTATATGATATCAGAAACGTCAATCCCCGGCAACGGCGCCAAAAACTTGATGCTCTCCGGCAAGTATACCGATCGCACAAGTAATAAAGTGATAAGAAAAGTTCGTCTCCACAGGGATTGGGATCTAATATCAATTAAACTTTTTCTCAAAGAATGGAAAAACTCAAATAGGGTTGTGACAAATATTGTCAAATTGATGGAAATTCAAATCTGAAAATAAAAGACTTATTTTTGTATTTTTGTTTTGAGAAATAAAACAATAAAAAAAAATGAAAATTGTTTTGTAAAGAATATGAGAAAAACATTGTAGCCAGGGTTCATTCACCAAATGATCCCCGCTTTTTACTCCGGATTGATTTACAATAATTATTTATATAATCACTCAGATAAATTATCCTCTACAAAGAGTTAATAGTTAACCCTCAATTCCTTGCAGGGTTAACCCTTTAATCCCATGAGAAACCCCAATTCCTTGCAATGTTTCTCGTGGGATCAAGCAATGGGCGCGATAATTTAAGCATCTGCAACCGTATACACGTCTATTCCTAGCACGCATACAGATTGTTATCTTACCCCCTTTCGAGATCAAAACCCCAATATTCCTATCTAGGATTTTGATCCTCAGAATATCTCCAACTATCAGATTGATCAACTCTAACAAAGGGAATATAAAATTCGCAAAGAGTAAAAATAAAGATAATTATATAAACCAAAAACCACAAATCAATCCTTCGTATCAAGGGTTCACATATGGATCGTGACCCTTACTACAATAAAGAGATCTAGCCAATCAACATACTGATCGCTGATCTAAAATTCAACATAAACTAAAAATAAAAGAGAAAGAAAAAGAAGATGAAGATGAAGAACGAAGAACGCGAAGAACTCCACAGCTGCCTCTTTCTTCTCCCGGTCCAGATCTGAATGGAATGGAATGGTGGAGGACCACCCTTTTATACTTGAGTTTCTGGGCCTGGTCCATGTGATGTTGTGTGAATAGATAAGGATGACACTTCAGCGTGATGTAATGCTGACAAAGTATCCTATCCTTATTTTCTGTAGTGCCAGCCGTGCTTTGATTCAGCGCTTTGATTGCAGATTCTTCCTTTAATTGTTTCAGCGTTAATTGAGGATTGTTTGACATGTGATTTAAATGGTGCAGCATTGATCAAGGATAATTTGGAATTTGACATGATGAGCTTTAAATGCTGATCCGTGTGCTGTTCCTCTCAAAGTGTCTAGATCTGCCTCCCAATTTTTGAGTTCCACCTTCGGGTTTTGTGAAGAGTTCTATTTATAAGACTCTCTTTTTTTCCTCGCACAACACAGTAATTCTTTCCCGAAAATGTCGTGAAACGTATAACTGAAGATTTAATTAAAACTTATTACGTAACTGAAGAATTAAATTAAAACTTATTACGTAACGTAAGAATTAAATTAAAAACAGTTTTGAATTCAAATTTTGAATTCAAATTTTGAATTCAAAATTTCACTTCTTTTTCCTGTAAAAACACAACTAAAAGGTGCATATTATTGACATACAAAGAATCAACATAATTAGCAAATATGTATTTAAATTGCTCTCTTATGACTCAATTCTTGTCAATTTTAACACAGAAAAATCACACTTGCCATAGGCACATCAACATCTCAAGGCCTTGCCAATAAATTTATACTTTACCTGATCATTAAATAATATATATATGTAACACAATTTTGTTCGTACGGAAGGAGTAAATTTTTTTTTTCCTAAGTTTAACCATGATACTGACAATTTCCTAAGTTGTTTTTAAACATCATCAAATACCATAACACACAAGTAGGATGAGACGGACAAAATATTACAAAACCCAGAACTTCAGCTATAAAGAAAACGGTAATAGTGCACAGATAATAGACACTAACAAATCTATTTGTAAAACACTTTTCATTAAATAACTTAAATAACAATCTTAGCAGGGCATAAGTGAACATAATTTTTATACATTTGATTCAAAATTGCAACACAAGAAGTAAAACACAACATTAGACAATTGACTCCTCAAAGTCCATATATCATCATTCAATCTCCATGTTACCCCATACTACTACTCAATTGATCATAATTTAAAAGTTCCCATATAAAATGCAATTTAACAAGTTCGTGACTGTTGATAGGTAAATTTTCTAAAAGAAAAGAGTTATCGTTCTCAGGGAACAGGTTGAATTATTTTTCTTTCTATTAATCTGAATTAATATTCCTTTAAATGGTTTTATTTTGTTTATGGTAAAAAGAGATCTTTATTATATTCTAATTAAAACATCAAAATATGATCTAACAGTGAGAAGTTTTTAACAATGAAAAGGATTCTGAGTATGTTAAAATCACGGATGACACAAAAATATTGCATTCCTGCAATTTCGTTCAAAGCCACAGCAAGTTTATCCCAAATTCCTAAGCACTACAACTAGTTAGGTCGAAACTTCCCAGAATCAACCTTAACATTCAAGATCATCTTTTTCCAAAGGATCTTGAATCTTTGACAGAAAATTATCAGAATACACCCTTGATTATCCCTAATCCAAAGGGGTTCAATCGATCCTTAACAGAAACGCATTTCCCAAATTGCTTCTGTTGAAGAACTCAAGGTTCATTCCCATGAATCTCTTGAGTTGAAAAATTAAAAGAATCGATCGAATGAGAAAAACGCAGCAATAACAAAGAACTAGTTAAGAAATATGCATCCAGTCATTCGAACATACCCAGAAAAGAAAGAAATTAGAAACCCATAACAGAAACACTACAATATCCGAAAATTAAAAGAAAAAATACCAAGTATTTCAGGAAATAAAACGGGTTCTTCAAACATTAAAGAACCCTAACTCGATCTACAGTAAAAGACTCCAAAGATCGCAGGACCAGACCGCTACCTTTACAGATCTGCGACTCCTCTACCTCGAAGACGCTTTGTCAAAACCCTCCAAGGTCAAAGATGGTGGACGAACGTTACAGAGCGAACCAGATCCACGCGAAAGAAAAGAAAATGCGAAAAAATAAGTCTCTCTCAAGAACAGAGAGTACAAACTGACGGAAGAAAGAAAATAAAAGAAAACTCCAACGAAACTTGTCTCTATTCTCTCAGAAAAGTAATTCAAAAAATCTCTATCTCTAAAAATCTGCATCCTTTTTCTATTATATCCTTTTTTTCTTTTTCAAAGTCATTATCAGCTTCTTCTTTCATCACAGCCCTTCATTTCCTCCAATCCAACGGTCCAGACTGCTCCCTTCTTTTTCATTTAATCTGAAGATAAAAATAAATAAAATAAGTGAGTAAAAAGACAAATATTACCATTTTTACTTCTTACCTTCAATTTTTACAAATATCCTTACTTAACTCAATTAAGCTTAATTCACCTGCAAAAACACTAATTAATAACCCAAAGACATTTAAATATCATAAAATAATATAATATAATTATAATTAAATATGTGCTAACAAAATACCCCAAACTTAACCAATTGCTTGCCCTCAAGCAATCAACAAACTTTTATCAGGAAATAAACAGTTAGATCAAATTCAGAATCACTTAGCACTATTAAATTAAACTTAATAACTTAGATAAATTTATAAACTATCTATGCAAAACATCACACTCCTTAAAGCATTGACCAAGCTTAATGTTAACCAATTCCCTCATCTAATTAATCATCAAACTCCAGTCAATCAGTAATTATAGAAGCGTTCAATCAAAACTCATGCACATTCAATCAGTTGCAAACCTTAATTTAAACTGGTTCAATTGACAATCCACTGAATTACTTTCCAGACATTTTCAATAAATCACACCCTTCTTTTTTTTTATAAGGAAGGATCACTCATTGTCATCATGCATGAATGTTTCCAATCTACACAACCATTCAGAAACTTGAAGTCCAACATGCTACTTCCATCATAGGGTCTTGAAAGCTTATAAAGAGGCAGGGCTAGGATCTTTGTTTTTCTAGTCACTTGGCTAACTAAGCTAACCCTTTAGTGTCTAACTAATTCTCATTAGCTTTTCTGATATTTTTGCCTAAACAAGACAAAGGGAAATTACTGACTCTCTTCTCCCTCTTGTATTGATTACCTCTTTTATTTTTTATCGATTTTTTACAATTCTTTTTACTTTTGCCTTTTTCCTTCTTCTTTTAAAAAGTAAGCTCAGAGGTCTTTTTATTTTTCAAAGACTCTTTTTATAAGATCACTTGTTCTCTTTTCTTTTTTTTTTTGACATTTTTTTACCTCCTGAATTTTCCTTCTTTTTCTTTTACAACCAATTTCCCTTTGCCTTACTTAGCTTTTTGTATTTCTAAGCTAACAAGCATTAGCTAAACACTAAAGATAGCTGTATAGGGTAGACAAGGAATTTGGCTTATAATATCAGGGTGAAATAGAAAAGAAAGGCTCAGGCTCAAATAAAGGGACCAAGGGATATAATTGAAGGGTAGCTTTTGGCTCTAGGCTAAATAATCAGAAACAATGCCCCAATCACACAGAAATAGCATATCGGTCATCCAAACAGAGTGCAGCATTCAAAACATCAATACATAATAACCAATGATCACTCTCAAAGGAATAGAGTGTTTAGGTTCAAAATACCTCACATAGGTTGTTAACCAGTGGTTTATCAGTGAATCAGCAAATCAAAGGTTTCAACAAAATTGAAAGGCATGCCAATTGATTTTAAACTTATGTAACACTGATCAACTAAGTTAAATCCTTAATTGATTAGGAATTAAATTAAATTAAATCTGGTTATACTCAAGCAATGATCATGTTAAGCACATCAAGCTATAAATTATTTCCAAGTTACTATAAATTCAGCATATAAAACAGAGTAAATTACAAAAACAAAAATAAGTGCTCTCCAGCAGATACAGAAAGATTATAAGGTGAAAGCATATGATTACAAAAATCACCCCAAACTTAAAACTAAGCTGGGTCCTCACAGCAATACAAAATAATAAATTGAAACGTAAAATAATAAATAAATAAATAATTAAATAAATATAAATGAACAAATAAATGAACAAAATTAATGAATAAAGAACCTGGGTACCAATCACTGGATATCAGCTCTCAGAAAAAGTA
Source organism: Gastrolobium villosum (assembly GCA_032173675.1). Lineage (NCBI taxonomy): Eukaryota > Viridiplantae > Streptophyta > Magnoliopsida > Fabales > Fabaceae > Gastrolobium > Gastrolobium villosum. The sequence continues at coordinate 26,312 of JAVKPL010007626.1, forward strand.
TCATCTACATCGACCACGTCATCATCGGACCCTTGCTCAGCAGCTCTTGACGTCCCCTCATCATCAATTTGTTGTAACAGATGGGCTGGAATTTCAGGAAACTCATCTTGGGGAAAGGTCTCTTGGTAAGATTTCTTACAGCAATGTCTAGAGGTTTTGATATATGTAATCAACCCCTTTACACATTGCTGCAATTCCATGATTTGATCTTTCATCTCTGAGACCTGGCCCTTTTCTGCTCGTTGAGGAGGCTGAGTAGAAGATGTTTTTCTTTTTTTACGCAGGCTAGACTCAGCTATCCTCTTCAGGCAGACTTCATTTATTGGTGAATTAGGGATTGGGACCATTTCCCTGTCTTCAGAAGAGGGTGGGACTCCAGCCGCATCACATAACAGCTTAACCAGACAAGGGAAATAAAATGCTCCTGTGGTTTTCTTAGAGTTCGCACACAGCTCCTGGTGGATCAGCCTTTCGGGGTAGAATGGCAAGCCTTGCATTATGCAGTAAACCAACACACCAACTCTTGTTGTTAAGTGGTTCATGTGCAACTTAGGGAAGATGCGGTGTCTCACAAATTTGGCCCAGACTTGAGCTTCCTTGGTGAGCTCATTCGTTAACATTTTCTCAGAATCCCATTTTGTATTGGGATTTCCCGTGAGGACCTTTGCCATTATTGAATGAACGTTCGGTAGCGTTCTGTCTGTGAGAAACTTCAAATACCAGTTATAATCTCCCTCTTTAAGGTTATAAATCTCTTGAATCTTGGCTGGGGAGATGTCCACCAGCGTCCCTCGAACGAGGACTTGTTGAGGGTCATTCTCATCTGGGAAGTTAGCCACGAATTCGTGAACTAACCGGACAGGTACTTGAACAGAAGGGTGACTTGCAAATGTTTCCCATTTCCATGGTGTCACATGTTGCCAGACGAACAACTCCATGTATCCCCCCTCTTCAGTTAGGTCGAATCCTCGTTCATAATGAATGCGCAGTTTGCCCGCTTCTAGCTCCTTGAGGCGTTGTGATACTCTTGCTGGAACAGGAGGTTCTTGAGAGGAGGATGGTTCGGCTGCTGATTTTCTAGTCTTTTTACCACGGAGAGCTTTAGTTTTTAGACCACCGTTCATGGTTCTTGGTGGCATTGTTACTGAGTATGATTCAGTAACAATTCGAGATAAGAATAATTTGTTAGTAACTCCCAGCATTCACAGAATTATAAAGCATCAGCAATAATAAAATAAAATAAATAAATAAAATAAATTATTATCCATAATTTTTAGAATATAATAATAAAATTTAACAGAATAGAATAATTAATTACTACTCAGAATTATTATATCAGACGAAGAACAAATACACAACAGTGAAAATAATGTAACAGACTTACCACTTAGAAACATCTAAAAACTTTCACAGGTACATGCAAAAAAATTCAAAAATCAGGGAGTGCTTGCACTTATATAAAATAGAAAAATAGAAAAATAGAAAAGAAAGATAAATATAAATATAAATATATAAAAAATTAAAATTAAAAACCTTTTCATGAAATCAATTCCCGAACAAAATAAAAATAATTATTATTATAAACCAGAAACAATAAAAAAATAAAAAATAAAAAAAGTAAATAAAAATAAAAAATAAGTAAATAAATAAAAAGAAAATCCCTTACAAACAGAATCGGGTTTGTGTTCATCAAAGGGGAACAAGAACGAAAAATAAGGTTTGAAGCAATAAATTAAGTTAAGGTTTTCGTAGAACATACCTGAGTTCGCGAAAGTGGTGAAGAAATTCGGAGAGAACCGACACAAGGATGTAAGAGATCCGAACCTTTTCGCTAGACGCAGCGCGCACGGTGAGAAGGTATGGCGTTAGGGAAAGGAGACGAGAAGAAAGAAAGAAAGAAAGTGATGGAGAGATGGGAGGAAGACGAAGTGGGAAAATGATGAAGGGAATCGGAAAGATGGGAGCTAGGGCACGGAGTGGGAAGAAATGGGGAGGGTGCGAAGAAAGAGGTGAGGTTGTACAGGAATAAAGAAAAAGCAGTTAGGGTATGCAGCAAAATTTAATGGATGTGACTAAAGAAAGAAAAGTCACATCCCTGCGCTGAAAAGGAGTTGTCCTTTCCCATGAGTCATATCCCTACTCTATAAAGCAGTTGCTTTTTTTTTAGAAGAGCATTAATGGTTTTGGTGGCTCAATGGTGCGCAGTGCATTGGGAAGGAGAAGAAAGATTTAGGGAAGAAGAGAAGATCAGAAGGAATATAAAAAAAATAAAAATAAAAATAAAAATAAAAATAAAATTAAATTTGCATCAGAAATTAACAGAACGGAATAACTTAATGAATAATTAATTAATTAATTAAAGAATAAAAACGGGCTGACCCATTTAGAATCAGGCCCAATTAACTAAAAAGAAAAAAAAGTTAAATGAATAGGGCTGGGCTGATAAAATAAGCATCAGGCCCAAGTAAAAAAAAATGAAAAAATGGTTATTCATTTGGGCTGATTACACTGATGGGCACAGCCCAATTCAAACGTAGGCCAACTTACCGAACACCTCCTGTGGTGCAACGTGCCCTTTGAAGGACTTGGGCTCTTGATTTAAAAAGGCCCAAAGGAAATAATGGGGATCAATCCCACGTATTACTCTGCAGGACTTTTTTTTTTTTTTTTTTAAGTCTACTCGGGTGAATCGATAGGCAAAGAGAGAGCAAACAAAGATCACTCTCTGGTGTGATCGATCAACAGTCAGTGCACATAAAAAATTTTTAACATGTATGTGCATCTGACTGAGCAATCCCAATTGAATGGAATTATCAAAGGAAGCACCCTCCTACCCCAAACTTACTTATCTGCTCACTCTCATCTTTTACACTCAGCAAATCTGGACAATTGGTGAACACTGATACATTGATACTTATCAGGGACAATGGACGAAAAGAAGAAAACACTGACACATTGATAGCTCTTTATTTTTTATATTTTTTTTTTTTTTTTTAAACACCTATATGACAGATCACAGATTCAAGATAACTTGAACAAAAACACACAAACAAAACAAAAATTCTAACTAACTAATTAAAAACTACTGCAACACAACAAAACAGTTAAGAAGGGTCAACTAGAGGGACAATTGCCTTGTCCCTGATGACAGGCTCACCTTGGTAGACCTTCAGTCTTTGGCCATTTACCTTGAACCTTCGACCATCATTACCTTGAATCTCTATTGCCCCATGTGGAAAAACTTCCACAATTTCAAAGGGGCCAAACCATCTTGACTTCAGTTTTCCAGGAAAAAGTTTAAGCCTAGAATTAAACAACAACACCTTTTGGCCTGGTTCAAAACATCTTTCCTGAATTAGGTTGTCATGCCATCTTTTCATTTTCTCTTTGTACAACTTAGCATTTTCATATGAGTTCATTTTAAATTCATCTAAGTTGTTTAATTGAAGCAACCTATTCTCTGAGGATTCCTTGTAATCCATATTCAGCTTTGCAAGAGCCCAATAGGCCTTGTACTCCAACTCTAATGGTAAGTGACATGCCTTACCAAAAATGAGTCTATATGGTGAGCAACCTATTGGAGTTCTATAGGCTGTTCTGTATGCCCACAGGGAGTCTTCAAGCTTAAGTGACCAGTCCTTTCTAGAAGGACCAACTACTTTTTCCAAAATTTTCTTAATCTCCCTATTAGTAACCTCCACCTGACCACTTGTTTGTGGGTGGTAAGGTGTTGCCACCCTATGTTTGACACCATACTTAGTGAGGAGGCTTTCAAACTGCCTACTTATGAAGTGGCTGCCTCCATCACTAATTATGCATCTAGGTGTACCAAACCTAGTAAAAATGTAGCTCTTTAGGAACTTGCACACTGTTTTGGTTTCATTAGTGGGTAAGGCCACTGCCTCCACCCACTTGGACACATAGTCTATAGCTACAAGAATGTACTTATTCCCATTTGATGGAGGGAAGGGACCCATGAAATCTATCCCCCACACATCAAACACTTCAACCGCAAGAATAGGATTTAGAGGCATCTCATTCCTTCGTGTGATATTGCCAGTCCTTTGACACCTATCACACTTACTAGCTATTGTATAGGCATCCTTAAAAATGCTTGGCCAATAAAAGCCAGATTCCAACACCTTGGCTGCAGTCCTTACCCCACCAAAATGTCCTCCATATGGAGAATTGTGGCAGCTATGCAGAATTTGGTTTTGCTCCAATTCTGGAACACACTTCCTCAAAACTTGGTCAGCACATTTTTTAAATAAATGTGGATCATCCCAAAAATAGAATTGCACATCATGGA
>JAVKPL010007627.1:0-29877 GCA_032173675.1 Gastrolobium villosum
TAAGTTAAGATCTTCCAGTAGGCTTTCCACGCAGAAATCTTTAAGACCACCAATGAAATATTTATTTGCTGCTCCAAGCAATGCAAGCCGGTGTTTACAGAAATCTTCTTGTTTGATTGTTCCATACAAGTAACTTAGAAGAGCCATGCAGGATTCAAGCGACATGTCTTCTATATGGATTGTAGATGACTTTTTTTCCTTCATGTTGTGATGAAACATGCTCTGGAACACAGGAGAACTTGCGGACAAAACTGCCTTGTGAGCTCTCAATGTACCATCAGCAATGATAATGGTTAGATCAGCATGTATAGCCTCATCAAGCATGCGAGAGAAGTGATTTTATCACCAAGTTGTGTTCCGCTGTTTCTTCCGGATGATACAATTTTATCGCTGTTTCTTCCGGATGATACAATCTTATCACCAAGTTGTGTTCCATTGTTTCTTCCGGATGATACAATGGAACTTGATTCCGAAAGTTGCATAAAAGAGAAAAAAATTTAAAAAAAAATTGTGCAGAAAAAGCAACCTTTCCCACACCATCAATCATATGTTGAAGGGGGTTGAACATGATTGAGGGATGCTAGACTCGAGAGAATAATATAGATTGGGTAGTGACTTTTGTTACTCCAAGAGAGATATAGCTGCCACTGATGTGTGCGTTGGCTAAGGTTCAGTGAAGAAAATTAGAAAAGTAGAGATACAAAATTAAAGAAGAAGAGGAGCTATTTATAGATGTGGCGCCAAATCAACGCCCTCATCTAATCTCAATCTTATTGAGTGATTTCATTAATTTTATCCAATCAATCCAATTGATTGGTTTCCCCAATTTCAGCCAATTAATTTATTTAATTAGTTTCCTTAATTTTTTGTCAATCATCCAATTGATTTGTTTCCTAAATTTCAGCCAATTAATTTAATTAATTGGTTTCCTTAATTTTGGTCAATCAATCCAATTGATTTGTTTCCCAAATTTCTGCCAATTAATCTAATTAATTGTTTTCCTTAATTTTGGTCAATCAATCCAATTGATTTGTTTCCAATCAATATAATTTATTTTTTCTATCTTCAATAAATCTAGTTTAATGGCTATATTTATATTCAAATTTCAAATTCAAAATTCAAAATTAGAATTTAAATTAATTTTATTTAAATTCAAATTTCTAATTTGAAATTCGAAATTAGAATTGAAATTAATTTTATTAATTCAACATTTAAATTAATTAGATTACATCATGGATAAAGTCCAACTTGACTTATGATGCCACCTACACTTTCTTGGCCCAATATGTGGGCTTTTCCAACTTATGCCCATTATGCCTTGTTGGGCCCAAACCACATATGCTAGAATTCAAGATAATTTAAGGTATTTGTGTGCGACCCATCAGGCCCAACATAGCCACTGACATAAATGGGCTTGGGCCCATTAGGCCCAATTAATCTAATGACAACACAGAACACTAGTAATGCTTTGTTGTCTGTTGGGACTCACGGCAAGTGCATTGGTCGTACAAGTAATATAATGATAGAGTAAGAGATCGTTCCCACGAGGATTATGATTCAATCACTAATTCACTACTTCTACTTAAGTTGGACAATCGAAATTGTATTTGTATCAGGATTTGATTTGAAATTTAAATTATTAAACTAATTAAAAGCAAGTATGTTATTTTCATGATAATAGCATGTATGTATGTTATTTTCATTTAGCTAGTTCTGTTTGATCTCATTTTTATGTTGTTAAATTCAGTTAAAGTATCAAACAATTCCAATTTAGAAGTTTTTCCTTGCAAATTTTCAATATCTTACCACCTAATTAACCACAAGCATCATTTTAGCTCCCTGAAGTTTTTGGATTCTATTTGTAATTGTGATACATGCATCTAAACCTTAAAATAAATATTTTGTTAATGTTTCTGTAACGCCCTCCCTTGTATGCATCCAAGAGAGTCGTTTGCTAAGCGGAATTAGAGTTTTTGGCATCATTTTAGCTACTGAAAATTTACTTGAGTGTTACTAATCAAAACTTATAGTTGAAATCAATTTTCTTCTAAAAATCAGAGTATGTTTTAAAAATTTCTTAAGTTGCTGAAAATAATTTTTTTAAAGGCAAAACCGTACTGCCATTATAAATTCGTATGCAATCAGTGCGGAGGATTTAAAAAAATATTTCTTTTGATTTAGAAAGAGCACGTCTGGGGCTTCGCGTGCATATAAAATAAAAGTAAATCGGAGTTCGTTTGCCCCTTGTAACATAACCTGTAAAGTGCATGTAAAACTGTTAAAAATTCAGCACTTAGTAAAACGTTCAAAAATCCTTTTCGCAAAACGTTTCCAAAACAGCCGCTGTTCATAAAAGACTTCAACAGAATTAAAGTAATAATTTCTACAGTCATCCAGGTTCTCAACATCTACAAAAATATACAGTCATCCAGAAATTAAATAGCAAAAGTCCAATCAGCATTAATCAACAGCATGCATCCATATAATCACGCCTTTAAATGCTCTTTCATCTTCCTGCCATTTTATGAAAATAGCAGCCTCAAAGGGGTGAGAATAATCCGAGTAGTGTGGCAACAAAACCAATAACGTAACAGTATTAAACTAGGCACAAAATCATAAACAGTCACTTCAACATATCCTTGTTCCTTTTTCTTTTTCCTTTTCATCATATATATATTGCGTATATAACGCCTTCCTTTTGCGCTCTTAGCACCGTCGTGCGCTCAATACACAGTGGATATCCCATAATCGGCACCCTTCTTTGGTGGATTCCAACTGTGGCCTATGCGGACTGATGCCAAGTGTCCCATACCCTGGTACCGGAGGGATGCCTATATGATGCGTGCTCAAACACATGGTCCTGTACATAACTATTCTAAATTGCAAGGCTATATGATTTTGGTACATGCATACCATGCTATGCTTTCACACACAAAGCGTAAAAATAAATGCGGTATGATGTAAGATGCATGCTTATATACTTTTCATACACGTTATGCTGCCACATAACAACTTTACCTCATAATCATATTGCCGTCAAGGCATATTCATGGCAGAATACTTTCATCATAATTAACATAATAATTTCACGGAATATGGAGCATCATGTTACAACTTCATACACTAGTCAATAGTCACATTAGGTAATATCGCCTAACACTTACCTGTGTGTCCAAGTAATTAATCAAACAACAACAGAACTCAGTCCACACTCTAAGGTTGATGCACACCTAAACAAGCACAACCAAAACAAAGTTTCAAGCTTTGATTCCTATGATGTACAATAAATTCTATGCCCCCAACTCAGGTACATAATCGGTTTGCTCATGGTTCTCATGAAAAATAAATTCCCTGACTTCATGCCATTTCTAACTTGTTATTGAAACAAAAGCCTAGGTTCTGCCATGTATAGCCCTTCGATTTAGACATGCTATTTTACTCTAAACAAAATTCTGATTTCATAATGATTTAACAACGAATACAGTGAGGAATTCCAACATAACATAATCGATTTTCTACCCACTACTAGGTACCTAGAATTATTCATTTATATAACAATTTTCACATGACCAAGAGGGCGATAAAAAAATAAAATAAAACTTCAACATACTGCCCCTAAGTTCTAAGCACATACAATTTTAATCATTTTTCTAAGTCCAGGGAATCAGCTTTACAATAGAACAAAGAGCTATTCTCATGCTCACAAATTCAGTTTTGGTCTAATGAATATAAAATCCTAGGCTATTCTAAAAAGGCTGAATCCAAGGAAATAAGTGGTCAAAATAAAATGTTCTCCAATTCTTGTAATTTACTCGGTTCTCATAGTTCCAAAAATAGACAAATTTTCTGGTTGATAGTTAATACCTTAATTGGTTAACAACAAAAATTACAAGTCCCCTCATGCATTCAGGTTCGGCTAGGTTGTACTAGGTGTCCATGACTAAGTTAATTACATTCCCATTCCTACGAAGTCTAGGGTGTGCTAAGAGGGCCCTTAACCTGCTGCAACTTCCTTTTAATTCAGTTAAGGCTTGAGGCACAAAAGTCCATAAAACAGAATCGGTCCCTCAACAAACATACAGTAAGGATTTTACTTCAAGATTTCGACCTTCTACCTAGGTGCGCTGCACATGAACCTAGAGCATGCTATCAACATATTCTAATACATGTAGAGTGGGAGACATAAAATGGTCAAAGAGGTTCAGTTGGCAGAAACGAAAGAGGCAGCAAGTGCAGGACTAACTTCCTAGCTTCAAATGCAACCGAAACAGAAAGAATAGGTGGGAGGTTTATCCTTTTCAAATACCTCTATGGCTGGTACACAACAGTCCCAATAAAGCAATGACAGTTCTTTGTCTTCCTAAGCTCCCAGTCACGATTTCTCTTTTCCCACTAGAGGTCGACGGTGTGCACAAGGGAAGGAAGGAGATGTGTAGCATGCAGTCACAAGCTTCTTATATGATTAGCATCGGCCAATTTATAGGAGGAAGAGGAGGATGTGTTGAACTTAGCTCACACTCTCCTGGTGTTGACTTTGGCTGAGCAGAAACAGAAAATGAGAAGAGGAGTTTGAAGATGGTGCTTCTCTCAAGGGACTCACGGCTTTGAAGAATAGGTAGGAGAAGAGAGCACACAATTCTTTGCCTCTCCTCTAGGTGTCTACGGTTGTGAAGGGGAGTACAAGGATGGCTGTGTTATGTCTTCTCCTCAAACTCTTGGTCGAGACATAGAAAGGTGCAGGTTGCTTCCCTGGTTGTTAGACGCACAAGAGAGGATAGGATGAGGTTGTTGGCTTTTTGGGAGGAAATAGAGGATGAGAGGTAGAGCCTTGATTCTTATTCAATTGATATATGAAAAACACTAAGTTCTTTGAGTGGAAAGATAGAACCACAGTGGCTGATGATGTTTAACAAAAACTCAGAATTTTGTTATGCCTTACACCCACCATGCGCACAAAGAGAAAAGAGATAAGGATAGCTATAAGTGGACACTTGTCACCACTTACCCAATGGAAATTACTTATGCAGATTCCATTTTGATAGTAGGGAGTTAACTAAAGGCTAGGGTACAAGGGGGTTTTTGGGCCGGTGGTGTCCTCCAAAAGTTGTTGGGCCGCTGCCCAAGATGTAGCCAAGGCCCCAATTTAACTCTCAAATAAATCACTTCTCTCTATTTCCTTCTACTAAATTGGAGACTTGGGCCGTGGCCCTTAGGGTAAAATGGGTTCAAAACATAGGTCCAATTGTTTTCCTACTTCGAAATTAACCCAAGCCTTCTAATTTTTATGAATCTCTAATTATTTACTAAGGTTTTACTCATTACTTAAAATTAATCGCATTCTTTTAATGAGTACTCATATAATTCTAAATAATATTATGCTTCCTATATGTTATAATCAAATTATTCCTATACTCATAACTAAAATTTCACATGCATAAAATAGGTACTTATCTTCCATGTCAATACCAACAATTCCCTAATTTAATTTTAACTCCATTCTAAAGCAAACATTTATATAATCCGACGGCAAGTACTCTACCACATTCCTAATAGCAATTTAAATAGGTTCCTAATAAGACGGGATGTTACACTCTCCCCAACTTGGTTTTGAAGTTTGTCCCCAAACTTCGTCTTACCATTCCAAAATCTGCCAAGTCTAATGCTTATCACCATTACACCACACCATACAGTTTAATGCATTCAGACAGCCAATTATAAAAGTCATAAGACATCTCAAAGCCTTACCAATAAATTTATACTTTACCTGATCATTAAATAATATAGATGTAACACAACTTTGTTCGTACGGAAGGAGTAAATTTTTTTTTTCTAAGTTTAACCATGATACCGACAATTTCCTCAATTCTTTTTAAACATCATCAAATACCATAACACACAAGTAGGATGAGACGGACAAAATATTACAAAACCCAGAACTCCACCTATAAAGAAAACGGTAATAGTGCACAGCTAATAGACACTAACAAATCCATTTGTAAAACACTTTTCATTAAATAACTTAAATAACAATCTTAGTGGGGCATAAGTGAACATAATTTTATACATTTGATTCAAAATTGCAACACAAGAAGTAAAACACAACATTAGACAATTGACTCCTCAAAATCCATATATCATCATTCAATCTCCATGTTACCCCATACTACTACTCAACTGATCACAATTTAAAAGTTTCCATATAAAATGCAATTTAACAAGTTCGTGACTTCGATGAAAATTTCCTAAGAATTTAACGTTCCAATTAACAATAATATTATCTTTCATTATTTGCACTACATAGTACTAATTAATTAGGACCTCCAATTCCACACTTTTCTTCTGTTACTATTTAGAAGTGTCAGTACCTCCTACCCAATTCTTTTCGACTACTCAAATTGGTTCACTAACCAGACACATCACACACTTGCATTATATTCAGGTTTCTACTTTAGTCATCTTTCCTATTACTGTCATAGACAGAATTCTAATTTTTATTATCCTTCAGAAAATCAAACAAATAATTCAAAACACATTACATTCTGAATTTCTGACGATAAGAACCTTCCTAAAGTTACAAAAGCTCAATTCTGCTTTTCAGACATATCATGCTAAGTGGTACCTCTCATACAGCTCGTCAAAACACCCATATGAAGGAACTTCCTCGAGCTTTCCGCTGTCCTAGGTACCTCGGTGTAATTGACTCCACTGGTCAGAGGATCCATTTACTATGATATGATTTCCAAATCATTGACACATATTACAATCTAGAGGTTACTACTAAACGCAATCCACCAAAACAGACTAGACTTTCTTAAATCAGGTTCACAATAATCACACTCAAGATTCCTAACTGTAATTTAAATTAGGCATTCAAGGGATAAATAGTATTTTACGGTATGAGGCCTAATGCATGAACAACACCGTATTCAAATTTTCTCAAACAAATGACTAATAACATCTATACATGCAACAATATATCTATCATAAAAGAACCTTTCAAAAATAATAATAGTATTTCACGATGTATTCGAACAAATTTCAAAGTGAATATCAAACTTTTAAGCATGGAATTTATAGCAGCAGATTTAAGTTACAAATTGAATATTAAACAGCAGCTAAACAAAACCGGGTTGCTCACTTAAATTCAATTCTTATATCACATACTCAGCTTTTAGATATGGGGTGTCCAATGAACTATGCAAATATAACATGAGAGTATCTAGTTAGTACTGGCTCTAGTGGAACATAAGAATAATCAACAGTTCCCTATAAATGTGGACAAAAGTAAAAGAAATTCATATGAAAAATTTGCATGCTTGTGTACCTAATGTACCAAAACATGATTGCTACAACCGATGGAACTTTAAGGCATGGGAAGTACATTGTTATACATTGGAACGTATATGAGGTTTGTGGCATATGCAAGTGTATGAAATACTCAAATATTGTAAGTTTGAACAAAATTAATAAACTCGTTTAAAATGGTTAAAAAAAGTCATACACAGCACGTCATAAGAAACAGGCATTGATTAACACCTATGGTCAATTGACTAGGTCTTAGTACACAGTAGGTTGATTAGTACCTTCAATCAATTATACCACAAGGTTTAGTTTGAATCCACAAGTTTAGACAATATTTTGCATGTATAAGATTACACCTTGAGGACAGTAAATTAAAGTAAAGGCAAACATTCTTCTGCGGAACAAGTTTAGACATATCCAGAGGGTTCTATCTACATGGTAAGACATACTTTGTAGAATCTCTTGAGAGTGTTTTGTATAGTGAACAAAAATTGAATATGCAGTAAAAGTTTAAAACATAACGTTTGACAATCTTAAAACAGAAATTGGAATACTTAGAGACATATTCATACCAAATTCAGATCACCCAAAACCAACTAAAGAAGTTGCAGGCTGTTATAAAAGAACGAACTAATAGTATAATGTCCTCAACATGCACGAGAAAGAAATATAATTCATTGTGTGGTTCTATAATGGGCAATCTTATTTTGTGTAACAACCACAAACTGGTTACATAAAACAAGTACTTAACATCTAAATCATTTAACTTCTACCACAAAAGTTAGGACCACGTTCCTTATGTTATAGAGTAGTATTACTAAAATTTCTTGTACATGTTAGGTATAAAATCTTGGATTGAGAAAATATAACTTTAAAATTTTGAGATACTCACACTGTTAAAAAGTTTCTCACTAACTTAATTCCATAAGGACCCATTAAAACTGAGGCAAGGTTAAGTTGCTCACAATTTCTACACTAACCCTTTCATTCCTTCAATTTAAAGTACCAACCCAACCAAACATGAAACATGCCAAGGTTTCAACCGTCTTGATCAAAACAAACAGAGAAAGATTTAGAGTATGGGTAATTACTTCTTATTGATCCCAATCTGACACATCCTCAAAGATTATCATGCAATTAAACTCTTTTTCATTACTGTGGATATGCATGACACAATACACCATGAAGACTTTGTTTAACTATATGCAAACACTTTATTAACTAACATAGTATCTAACTGATGTGCGTCATAAAAAAAATTCTGTATGTTCAATTCATGTGAATTAATATAAGAAGGACTTAAGATTCTTACCACACAAAAATTAAAATCATTTTTTTCGCAGTCAAAACAATTCACATTTATACAATATCATTCTCGTTCGTAATCTGCCTCACAATAATCATGAAAGAGGTATATATATGTGTCAATCAATAACTCATAACAATACAAAATGAAATCCCGTTTTTTGCAATAATGTTTCAAACACGATAACGTGAAAAATCTAAACTGGCAAGTTTAACAGTCATCACATAAAATCCGTTACTATGATCAGAAACAATACACTATATGCAAGTCCAAAAGTAATCAAAATCATACAAAGCAAGTTAATGCATATGAGCTAAGACGACAAGTATCACTCTCATGAAGGACAGGGGTGTACGGGTCAAGTTCTCTCTTTTCACGCATCACCACTTTGTTTAACAGCTTCTTTCTCAAGAATGATGTCTAGTGCCAATGCACCACTAGGAGATTTGTAAGACAGTAGTCCCACGTGTCTAAACCTTAATTAGCTCCAACTCTATTTTCTAAGGCATCACCCGGATCTACTTAGGTAAGTGACCTATTCCTAAATGAATTTTCATAGTCAGGTTTTGCTACTCAAACAGATTAACCCCTTATGCAATTAAGTAACATAACAGAATTAATAAAGATTAACAGTTTCTACTGCCCAGTTATATACTACAGTCACAATACACAAAAGTCATAAATCACAAAAATAGATATGTAGCAACAGTCATTATCTAGAGATAACTTATTATCATCCACAACTTAGGATATCACAAAGCATTCACATCAAATATAAGTATATAAAACTTCGCTTATAATTCACCGGAACAAAATTAGTAATTAACCATAAATTCAAGTAACAATTCCCTATTCCACACTTAGTGTTCAGACACATATGTACCCTGTGATAACCATGATTGTGCGCACACAAATTGCGCGATAGTGAGTTGATCAGGCTCACCACCTAGCAAGGGGATGGGCACAACCATGCTTAATACAGTGTACTACCAGTATCATCACACATCCAAGCTAAGATAATTTTAACCCGTAACCCATTCACAACTAAACTCAAACAACAACAATGCAAAGAACACATACAATTAACCCGGATAACCAGACAACAACCATTCAGTAAGTAGCACACAAATCAATCAAACACAGACACCCTGAACCAAACTGCTCTGATACCAACCCTCCCTTGTATGCATCCAAGAGAGTCGTTTGCTAAGCGGAATTAGAGTTTTTGGCATCATTTTAGCTACTGAAAATTTACTTGAGTGTTTCTAATCAAAACTTATAGTTGAAATCAATTTTCTTCTAAAAATCAGAGTATGTTTTAAAAATTTCTTAAGTTGCTGAAAATAATTTTTTTAAAGGCAAAACCGTACTGCCATTATAAATTCGTATGCAATCAGTGCGGAGGATTTCGACTCCTACTTGAATAAAAGAAAATATATACTAATAATAATGCTTTATTTGCAAGAAAGGATTATTATAATTTTTTCCAAAAAGTTATTTTTTCCAAAAAGATTACCTTAAACATTCAAACTGAAATATATAATTATTTAAAATTGTAATGTAATATTAGTTACAAATTTAGTTAATGGAAACATTTTTTGGACGGAAGACCAAGTTCATTCGTTTGCCCATTTTATTTAATTAATACATGAACTCAGATAATAGCATGCATGTATGTTATTTTCATTTAGCTAGTTCTGTTTGGTCTCATTCTTATGTTGTTAAATTCAGTTAAAGTATCAAACAATTCCAATTTAGAAGTTTTTCCTTGCAAATTTTCAATATTTTACCACCTAATTAACCACAAGCATCATTTTAGCTCCCTGAAGTTTTTGGATTCTATTTGTAATTGTGATACATGCATCTAAACCTTAAAATAAATATTTTGTTAATGTTTCATTATATTATGAGTAAAAAGTTGCGTACATGCTGTAACAGCCCGTGTTAACCCGGATTGTTAACATACTATCGTATTAAGCCATGCTTAATTTAAAATGCGGAATAACTTTTTCTTTAATTCAATTATGACGTCATTAATCTTAGCCAACTTGATTACTTAATCAATTTCATAAAATACTGCCTGTATGGAAATTGCAAGACAACTAACTGAATACCTCATATATAAATATAGTGTGAGTATCTAAAGTCACAGGACTACAACACATAGCCTGGACCATAAATCCTGATACTTAAAACAACTTTAACTAAGGAGACAATAACAAGTCTATATGGCATGGACAAACCCCATGCTCACCAAATAAGGCAACAATGCCCAATGATAGTCTCAACATAACATTAACTGAAAACATAAACAGCAGTCAAATAACCAGCATCCAACATGTCAGCATAACACAAATAAGTCTAACTCAACTTTGGCCTCCTGCCACCTGAGCCCTCAACATTACCTGATCCTGAAATAAGCGTCCCCAAACGTGGGGTGAGATCTCTAAACAAGAAATCTCAGTAAGACAAGGGGTCCTCAAGGATCTTCCACCCCAAGCTCACTTACATGTGCAATATAAGTTCAAAAACAGTATTTACAATATTAGTTCCAAAACTATGCAGTGCAACAGATATTCATGCCATGTGTGTTTATACAATCTACTGGCCAGAGAAATGCAGGAATACGTCTATACCCACATAAGTACAAGGAACACCGCTTGCACCTCACCCACAGCCTCACCATCTTGTATGTACCACATACTCAGGCTTACCGTATAGGTGGACATCACATGCATATCATAAAAGCACATTGCATATAATAGCTCAACAGCATTTCCAAAACGTCAAAGCATGTAACACAGCATGCATAAACCACATCCCCATGGGACATGGTGGAACCACAACGTGGCTAAACCGAGGACACGAAAGCTTACCTTGCAAGTTATCTATCCAAGCCAAGAGTCCGACCACTCTCAAGTCCAAACACAGCAGTATCACAATCTGTTATGGACCAATAATATATCATTAATTATGCAATACAAGCATACAACTTAAAGACTACGCCTTTCCTTTACGTTTTACGTCTTAAGGCTTCCAACAAAGCCATAAGCCCTTAATCATGTGATTCAAACTTAGTTCATTAATCACAGAAGTTCAACTTCCTTAATCCAGGGTCCACAAACCCCCAATAGGCTACTGTTCACACAGCACAGCTACTGTTCTGCGAAATCCCAGAATATCCAGATATGCAAGGGACATATCCGGATATACAGAACCCACATCCGGATATGAATATCCGGATACCATATCCGGATATTGATATCCGGATATCTATTCGACAAATATCCGGATATCTCACGACAGAATGCAGTTTCTGCATTTCGTGAATATCCATTCTAAAGATCCAACTTTTAACCGATTATAGGCACTAAAACATGCATTTCTAGGTGTGTTTAACCTTCCCCACCCTTAAGTTATCAACTTAGTTACATACATGCATCAAGGTTCCATTTTTAAGCATCTAAACACAAGTTCAAAGGTTGATATAACTTACCAAAGCTTAAAACAGAGCAACAATGGCTCTTGGAGCTCCCAAATAGACCTCTCAAGTTCTGACTTTGGTCCAGAACGAAAATGAAATATCAAGGTTGGTTCTTTCTCCACAAAGGTGGCTTCTTGGACCTTAGAATGCCATGATCATGGCTTCCACTATCTTTACACCAAGAACTCAACCCCAACGCCAACTCACAGTGGCTGGATACTCTCCCCCAAGGTCACTCCTCACCCTCACCAACACAAGCACACTACCTCTAGGTGTTTATGATGATGAAACTATGAAGAGCAAGAAAGGAATGGTCACAAGGCTCACAAGGTGGAAGAATGGAGCAATGGAGCAGTTTTCATCAGCACACAACCCACACTTCACGTAACGAATGTTACTGCCTAGGGTTTTGTGCCCTTAGTGGTAGTATTTATAGCCCAAAGGCCACTAAACGCGCAGTATTAGCCTTAATAGCAACGCAAAAGATCTATATCCCAAACTCTGGAATCTAGACCTACCCATTTTTCTAAGATTTGTCATATTTTTATTTTATTTTTCGGAGCACCTTTCCGGTACGCGCTTTTCCATAGCCAGTATCAGTTCTGGCATCAAATCACATTATTTTGACTTGAAAATCGTTTTATAAGTCCTACATAATATTCTAGTAATTATCATGCATTCGTTATAATTTTCCATGATACTTTTTCGGTACGCATTTATACTGGGTAGCAGAACCGGTATATGCACTTTTCTTCCGAAAAGCGACTTTCAGCATTCTTACCCACTAATTATAATTATTAAAGCCTCATAATAATTATTAGGGTCAATTATAGAATTATTTCCTAATTATCATAATTAGTTCATTAATTACCTTAATTAACGGTGCGGGTTCTTACATTCACCCCACCTTTTTAAGGATTTTGTCCTCAAAATCAGAAACATACCTGTCTTGAAAGTCAACATACTGTCGGAGAAGCTCATCCTCTCGCTCCCACGTGCACTCCTCGGGACTACGCCCAGTCCACTGCACCTTGACCATCGGAATAGTCTTGCTTCTAAGCTGTTTCTTGCCTCGATCGAGAATCTTGAGTGGTCCGACGGGAGTCTTTAGGTTCTCCCGAACCTCCACATCATCCGGTTGCACCACGTGCGAAGGATCTGCTATGTACCTCCGAAGCTGAGACACGTGAAAAACGTCGTGGATGTTGGCTAGGTTCGGAGGTAAGGCAAGTCGATAGGCAACAGGTCCTACTCTACCAAGGATCTGGTAGGGCCCAATGAACCGCGGGCTCAACTTCCTCACTCCGAGTGCCCGTCCAACACCGGTGAAAGGTGAAAGTCTCACGAACACGTGTTCACCTTCACTGAACTCCAGTGGACGATGCTTGACATCGTAGTAGCTCTTCTGGCGATTCTGCGCTTGCTTCAACTTTTCCCTGATCATCTGAATCTGTTGGGTTGTATCTTGGACAAAGTCCAAGCCAAATAGCTCTTTGTCTCCAACCTCAGACCAGCAAGTAGGAGTCCGACACCTCCTACCATACAGCGCCTCGTAGGGTGCCATGCCCAGACTAGCATGAAAACTGTTGTTGTACGAGAATTCTACCAACAGAAGGTACCTATCCCATGCTGAACCCTGCTCCAACGTGCAAGCCCTCAACATGTCCTCCAATGTCTGGATGGTCCGCTCAGTCTGTCTGTCAGTCTGAGGGTGATAGGCGGTACTCAATCTCAGCTGTGTACCAAAAGCCTCCTGCAGCGCCTCCCAGAACCGAGATGTGAACTTCGGGTCCCTATCACTGATGATACTCTCGTGCACCCCATGAAGCCTGACAATCTCGCGGACATAAAGCTTGGCCAACTGCTCTGTAGTGAAGCTCACCTTCACTGGAAGAAAATGGGCAAACTTGGTCAATTTGTCCACAATGACCCAGATAGAGTCATAATCAGCCTGAGTCTTAGGCAATCCCACCACGAAGTCCATGGAAATGCTCTCCCACTTCCCCTGAGGAATCTCAAGAGGTTGAAGTTTACCAGACGGTTTCTGGTGCTCAATCTTAACTTTCTGGCAAATAAGGCACTTGGACACGTAGACCGCTATGTCCTTCTTCATGCCCGGCCACCAAAAATTTCTCTTTAAGTCCTGGTACATTTTTGTAGCACCAGGGTGGATAGTAAACTGGCCCTTATGAGCCTCTGCCATAACCTCCTCAGTCAATGGCCCTCGAGGGATAACAACCCTCTTCTGAAACAGCAGTAAACCATCCTCGTTCCAAGACACACCGTCCTGGTTCTTCACATAATCAAGGCACTTTCTTTGCACCGGGAAATCACATGACCTAGAAATTTCACCGCCTTGAGCCAAAACTCACATTTTGACGGCTTAGCATATAGCTTTTTCTCTTTCAACACTTGCAAAACAATCTTCAAGTGCTCAGCATGCTCCTCCTCTGTCTTGGAGTAAATCAAGATGTCGTCAATGAAGACGATCACAAACTGATCCAGGTACGGCTAGAAGATCCTATTCATGTAGTCCATGAACACTGCGGGTGCATTGGTGAGTCCAAACGGGATCACCAAGTACTCATAATGCCCGTACCTCGAGCGAAACGCTGTCTTTGGGACATCGTCCGGCTTAACCCGTATCTGATGGTAACCAGACCGGAGATCAATCTTTGAATACACGCAAGCACCCCTGAGCTGATCCAGCAAATCATCAATGCGTGGAAGGGGATACTTGTTCTTGATTGTCACCTTGTTCAACTGTCTGAAGTCGGTGCACAATCGCATAGTCCCATCTTTCTTATTCACAAAAATAACCGGTGCTCCCCAAGGAAACACACTCGGCCGAATAAAATCTTTCGCTGAAAGCTCCTCAATATGCTTCTTCAGCTCTGCCAACTCCGGTGGCGACATCCGGTATGGAGCCAATGAGATAGGCCCCACACTAGGCAATAGATCTATGGAGAACTCTATCTCCCTCTGCGGTGGAAACTCAGGAATCTCCTCGGGAAACACCTCGAGGAATTCCCTCACCACAGGAATGCCAGTGAGATCCTCCTGTGTCCCACTCACCAAACCTCCCAACATAACATAGCCAAATGCCCCTGCTCTCAAGGCCCTCCTCGCCTGCAGGACTAAAATGAACGGTGAGGAACTGGCTGTGGACCCGCCCGGAGACATAACCACTCTCTTGGCACAACAATCAATCAATGCACAGTTTTTGGACAGCCAATCCATGCCCAGAATAATCTCCAAGTTGGCCATCGGCAATCCTATCAGATCTACCGAGAAGTCACGGCCATCCCACTGAAACGCTACATCGCGATGGACAGTGGAGGTCAAACATTTTTCTCCGGTGGCGGTGGTCACCCGCATCGGTGGAGAAATCACATCACTGGGCAATTCAAGCCCCATAGCAATAGGGGTAGCAACAAAAGAATGCGTTGCCCCGGAATCAAAAAGCACATCAACAGCTGAACCACCAATGGTAACAGTACCTCTGACCAGGTTCGGAGCTCCGTCCGACTGCTGACGATCAAGTGTGTACACACGCCCCGTAGTAGGTGGCACGACTGGTGCCCCAGTAGGAACCATCTGTAAAGGCACTGCCTGCACTGCAGCAACTCTCGTTGTCGAGCAATCTCTGGAATGGTGGCCCTCCTTGCCACACTGGAAGCATATCAACTGGCCGGTAGCACACGGCCCAAAATGTGACTTCCCGCATCCCGAGCATCTGGGAGCAGGAGGTCTAGCTGTGTTCCCCTGAGTAGAAGTCTTCTTAAACTGGTTTGGCGCTTGCTTAGCCGCCAACTGTTTACCTTTACCCTTGTTCCCAAACTTCCTGTCTCTCCAGGAAGCGGAACCACCAGTACCCTGTGGCACCTCAATCTTGGCCTTCTTGGACTGACTCGAACTGCAGTAGTCCTCAATATCACGACACTGTTGTACCAAAGCCCCGAAGTCTCTCGAAGCAGAACCAGCAAGATGTCCAGCAATGTCCTCATTAAGTCCCCTCCGGAACTTAGCAGCTAAGAAAATGGGAGTCGGCCTCACCATCCTGAAATGAGCAAACTTGACCAGCTCATTAAACTTGGCCAGGTACTCGTCAACAGACAACGAGCCCTGAACCAATCCGTCGAACTCTCCCTGCTTCCTCTCCTGAGCATCATAAGGAAAGTACTGACCCAGAAAGCAGTCCTCAAAGAACGACCATTTAATCACATGCCCCTGTATCTCGAACACGTGAGAGGTGTTCGTCCACCACTCATGGGCATCGCCCTCCAGCATGTACGTGGCGAACATCAGCTTCTGCGGATCGCTGCACTGCATCACCCTGAATATCTTGTCCAGGGCCTGAAGCCATCTAGCAGCAGCAATGGGGTCGTAGGACCCATCAAACGTAGGTGGCTTATGCTTGCGAAAAGCATTCAGCCGGCGGTCGATCTCGTCTCGATCCTCAGCAAATACGGGAATGGCTTGTAGAGCCCCCGTCAAATGACTACCCTCACCCATCTGACTCTGGGTGTCCTCCTGTTGACTAGGTGGAGGTGGAGGCGGTGGTGGTGGAGGTGGTGGAGGACACTGGCCAGCAGCAGGGCCAGCCCTCATCTCCTCCAACATGACCCTCATCATGGTCATGTTGGCCATCCGGTTCTCCTCCAGAACCTCAGCGGTGGCTCGCCTGTTCGCCTCTCTGATGGCGTCCAGTGTAAGAACCCGCACCGCTAATTAAGGTAATTAGTGAATTAATTATGATAATTAGGAAAAGATTCCATAATTGACCTTAATAATTATTATTGGGCTTAAATAATTATACTGAGTGAGTAAAAATGCTGAAAGTCGCTTTTCGGAAGAAAAACGCAGATACCGGTTCTGCTACCCGGTATAAATGCGTACCGGAAAAGTATCCCGGAAAATTATAACGAATGCATGATAATTACTAGAATATTATGTAGGACTTGTAAAACAAGTTTCAAGTCAAAATAATGTAATCTGATGCCAGAACTGATACTGGCTATGGAAAAGCGCGTACCGGAAAGGTGCTCCGAAAAATAAAATAAAAATATGACAAATCTTAGAAAAATGAGTAGGATTAGATTCCAAAGTTTGGGGTCAAGATCTTTTGCGTAACTATTAAGGCTAATACTGCGCGTTATGGCTTAAATGCCTATTTATACTATCATTAGAGGGCACACAACCCTAGAAACCTGTAAAACCTGCGTGGATGAGGCTGCTTCTGAGTGTGAAGCACTGTTCCATTGCCTTCCTCACCATTTTTGAGCCAAGTCTTCATCTTTTGCTTGGTTCCTTCCCTTTCCTCTTCATAAACACTTGTGACTATCCTTGTGGGAGTGAAAGAAGTGTCCTGGGCTATGTTTCAGCTGCTGTGTGTGAGGTTGGTGGGCTGAGTTGGTGAGCTTGTGTGGCTTGAACCTTTGGCTTGGCATTGGTGGTGCCAAGGAGCCATCTTGTGGTGCAAGAACCAACCTTGGAGGTGCCATTTTCGTGCTTCTTTTTGGTCTGAGTTTGAGGGGCTGTGGTGAGCTCCAAGAGCCATTGTTCCTCTGTTTCAAACTTGGGGTAAGTTCCCTCACCTTTGATCATAGATTTATGGCTTAAAGTTGATGTCTTTGCCATGTTAATGAGTAAACAAGAAGGTAAAACGAGTATGAACCTAAAACAGATTAAAGATGCATGCTTTAACGTAACTAAGTGTTAAAAGTTGGATCTTTGGAGTGGATATTCACGAAATGCAGAAACTGCATTCTGTCATGAGATATCCGGATATTTGTCGAACAGATATCCGGATATCAGTATCCGGATATGGTATCCGGATATTCATATCCGGATATGGTATCCGGATATTCATATTCGGATGAGGGATCTGGATATCCGGATATGGTATATCCGGATATGGTCAGTGTGATATCCGGATATTGTATATCCGGATATGTCCCTTGTAATATCCGGATATTCTGGGATTTCGTAGAACAGTAGCTGTGCTGTGTGAACAGTAGGCTATTGGGTGTTTGTGGACCCTAGATTAAGGAAGTTGAACTTCTGTAATTAATGAACTAAGTCAGAATCACATGATTAAGGGCTTAGGGCTTTGTTGGAAGCCTTAAGACGTAAAACGTAAAGGAAAGGCGTAGTCTTTAAGTTGTATGCTTGTGTTGCATAATTAATGATATATTATTGGTCCATATCAGATTGTGATACTGCTGTGTTTGGACTTGAGAGTGGTTGGACTCTTGGCTTGGATAGCTAGCTTGCAAGGTAAGCTTTCGTGTCCTCGGTTTAGCCATTTTGTGGTTCCACCATGTCCCATGGGGATGTGGTTTATGCATGTTGTGTTTCATGCTTTGATGTTTTGGAGATGCTGTTGAGCTATTATATGCAATGTGCTTTTATGATATGCATGTGATGTCCACCTATACGGTAAGCCTGAGTATGTAGCACATACAAGATGGTGAGGCTGTGGGTGAGGTGCAAGCGGTGTTCCTTGTACTTATGTGGGTATAGACGTATTCCTGCATTTCTCTGGCCAGTAGATTTTATAAACATACTTGGCATGAATATCTGTTGCAATGCATAGTTTTGGAACTTATATTGTAAATACTGTTTTTGAACTTATATTACACATGTAAGTGAGCTTGGGTTGGGGTGGATGATCCTTGAGGACCCCTTGCCTTACTGAGATTTCTTGTTTAGAGATCTCACCCCATGTTTGGGGACGCTTATTTCAGGATCAGGTAATGTTGAAGGCTCAGGTGGCAGGAGGCCAGAGCTGAGTTGATATTATTGTGACATGTTGGATGTTGACTGCTGTTATGTTTTCCCGCTTGATTTCGATATTATGTTGAGACTGTTTTTGGGCATTGTTGCCTAATTTGGTGAGCATGGGGTTTGTCCATGCCACATGGATTTGTTATTGCCTTTTATTTAAAGTTGTAATTAAAGTATCAGGATTTTGACCCAGGCTATGTGTTGTAGTTCTGTGGCTTTAGATACTCACATTATATCTATATATGAGGTATTTCAGTTAGTTGTCTTGCAATTTACATACAGGCAGTATTTTATGAATTTGATTAAATAACCAAGTTGGCTAAAGTTAATGACGTCATAATTGAATTAAAGAAAAAGTTATTCCGCATTTTAATTAAGCGTGGCTTAATACGATAGTATGTTAACAATCCGGGTTAACACGGGCTGTTACATCCAGCATCGCCTGGTTTGCCAACCTCGTGGCCTCCTGGTCGGCTAGTCGGGCCGCCTGCATCTCAGCTAATGCAGCCAGGATAGGATCCGGTTGATCCTCGCTCGTACTCGGGTTCCTCCTTGGTGGCACCATGACTCTGCACAAGTTACACAAAGAATGAGTTGATTAGGCCCACGCCATGTGATCACATATGCATTATCATAACACACACCAATCAGAGAGAACACAAAGTAGACATGCAACGAAACATCCTAAGTGATTGCAATACATACAGGCTTTTCCCTAGAAAGTGCTCTGATACCATAAAATGTAACAGCCCGTGTTAACCCGGATTGTTAACATACTATCGTATTAAGCCACGCTTAATTAAAATGCGGAATAACATTTTATTTAATTCAATTATGACGTCATTAACCTTAGCCAACTTGATTACTTAATCAATTTCATAAAATACTGCCTGTATGTAAATTGCAAGACAACTAACTGAAATACCTCATATATAAATAATAAGTGAGTATCTAAATCACAGGACTACAACACATAGCCTGGACCATAAATCCTGATACTTTAATTACAACTTTAACTAAGTAGACAATAACAAATCCATGTGGCATGGACAAACCCCATGCTCACCAAATAAGGCACAATGCCCAACAACAGTCTCAACATAATCATAACTGAAAACATAAACAGCAGTCAAAATAACCAGCATCCATCATGTCAGCAAAACACAGATAAGCCTAACTCAGCTCTGGCCTCCTGCCACCTGAGCCCTCAACATTACCTGATCCTGAAATAAGCGTCCCCAAATGTGGGGTGAGATCTCTAAACAAGAAATCTCAGTAAGACAAGGGGTCCTCAAGGATCTTCCACCCCAAGCTCACTTACATGTGTAATATAAGTTCGAAAACAGTATTTACAATATAAGTTCTAAAACTATGCAGTGCAACAGATATTCATGCCATGTGTGTTTATACTATCTACTGACCAGAGAAATGCAGGAATACGTCTATACCCACATAAGTACAAGGAACACCGCTTGCACCTCACCCACAGCCTCACCATCTTGTATGTGCTACATACTCAGGCTTACCGTATAGGTGGACATCACATGCATATCATAAAAGCACATTGCATAAAATAGCTCAACAGCATTTCCAAAACATCAAAGCATGTAACACAGCATACATAAACCACATCCCCATGGGACATGGTGGAACCATAACATGGCTAAACCGAGGACACGAAAGCTTACCTTGCAAGCTAGCTATCCAAGCCAAGAGTCCAACCACTCTCAAGTCCAAACACAGCAGTATCACAATCTGATATGGACCAATAATATATCATTAATTATGCAACACAAGCATACAACTTAAAGACTACGCCTTTCCTTTACGTTTTACGTCTTAAGGCTTCCAACAAAGCCATAAGCCCTTAATCATGTGATTCTGACTTAGTTCATTAATTACAGAAGTTCAACTTCCTTAATCTAGGGTCCACAAACCCCCAATAGCTTACTGTTCACACCGCACAGCTACTGTTCTTCGAATTCCCAGAATATCCGGATATTACCAAGGACATATCCGGATATCACACTGACCATATCCGGATATACCATATCCGGATACCGGATACCCAGATCCCACATCTGGATATCAATATCCGTATACCATATCCGGATATGGATATCCGGATATCTGTTCGACAAATATCCGGATATCTCACGACAGGATGCAGTTTCTGCATTTCGTGAATATCCACACCAAAGATCCCACTTTTAACCGATTAAAGACACTTAAACATGCATTTCTAGGTGTGTTTAATCTTCCCCACCCTTAAGTTATCAACTTAAGCCATTACATGCATCAAGGTTCTATTTTTAACCAAGCCAACTCAAACTCAAGGGTGGTAATACTTACCAAGGTTCAAACTCAGCAACTATGGCTCAAGGAGCTCTCCAAGCAACTCTTCAAATTCTGACTATGAAGGGCACACGAAAATAAGCTACAAGATAGCTCATTTACTCAACAAGAAGACATCTTTGGGTGTTAAAATGCCAACTACATGGCCATCCCTCCAAGAACAGATGAAGCAGCCCTCTCACACACTCTCACAGCAGCTGGACACTTGCAAAAAGACTCACCTTTCACTCCCACAAGGTTACACACAAGAGTTGATGAGGAGAAAGAGGGAGGGATCACACAAAATGAACACTTGACCTACAAATGGTGGCCAAAGGTGATGGAACAGTGTTTCACACACTCAGAAGCAGGCCCCCGCGCAGGTATTTTAGGTATCTAGGGTTGTGTGCCCTCTAATGATAGAATATATAGGGATTTAAGCCGTAACGCACAGTATTAGCCTTAATAGCTACGCAAAAGATCTTGATCCCAAACTTTGGAATCTAATCCTACTCATTTTTCTAAGATTTTTCATATTTTAATTTTATTTTTAGGAGCACCTTTCCGGTACGCACTTTTCCATAGCCAGTATCAGTTCTGGCATCAGATTACATTATTTTGACTTGAAACTTGTTTTACAAGTCCTACATAATATTCTAGTAATTATCATGCATTCGTTATAATTTTCCGGGATACTTTTCCGGTACGCATCTATACCGGGTAGCAGAACCGGTATCTGCGCTTTTCTTCCGAAAAGTGACTTTCAGCATTTTTACTCACTCAATATAATTATTTAAGCCCACTAATAATTATTAAGGTCAATTATGGAATCATTTCCTAATTATCATAATTAATTCACTAATTACCTTAATTAGCGGTGCGTGCGGGTTCTTACAAAAGGGCATCACCTTGAACTCATCATGGCCTTCATGAGTTCTAAAGGTTGTCTTGTGGATGTCTTCAGGTTTCATCCTAATTTGATGATAACCTTAACGTAAATCCAACTTACTAAACACCTTAGCATTGTACAATTCATCTAATAATTCATCAATTGTAGGTATAGGAAAAGCATCTTTTACTGTCATTGAATTTAGAGCTCGATAGTCTGTACACATTCTCCATGGGTTATCTTGCTTTTTCACCAACAAAACCGGAGAAGCAAAGGCAATGTGGCTCAATTGAATCCAACCCGAGGCTAACAAGTCAGCCACTTGTCTTTCTATTTCAGCCTTTTGATGATGAGGATATCTGTAAAGTCTCACCTTAACTTGTTTGGAATCATCTATCAACTGGATAACATGAACTATATCTCTAAATGGGGGAAACAATTTAGGGATGTCAAAAACTTGCTGACAAGAGACTAATATGTTCCACAACAATTCAGGTATTTTATCCTTCAATAGATTAAGGTCAGAGTGTACCTGCAACTCATTGGATTGGGACTCTTGCAGCAGTAAGGAGTTGCATACTGCTTCTGTCAGCATCTGTTGCTTACTTTTACTTCCTGTTTCACACCGTGCAACACCACCAATTGATTATTCCATTGAGATTCCATTAACAACTCAGCATAATCATGTGTAACACGTCCGAGTGTGACAAACCACTATATTCCTAAGACTATGTGCAAATCACATAAATCCACAACATACAAATCAGTCTCAAAACAATAGCCTTGTATCCATAACTTCACCTTAGAGCATTTCTTTTCACACAACAGGAACTCCCCATTACCCATAAAAACTCTCATCTTGGTGGCACGTATCATGGGTAGCTTGAGTTGCTCAGCTAGTTCTCTTCTGATAAAACTATGTGAACTACCATAATCAATTAAAACTTGTACCTGTTGATGGTTCACATTAGCTATTAAAACCAATGATCGAGCATTAGTTTTCCCAGCATCGACCCTAGGTGCAGAATTGTCTTCTTTGTGCCATAAGATTTCTTCTTACTGCTCCCCTTTATATTCCTCTTCATCTACCACCATAATAAGCATTTTCGCCTTACAACGATGCTTAGAGTTCCATTTTTCATCACACGTATAGCATAACCCAAGATCCCTCCTTTTTTGCAATTCCTCATTTGTGAATTTCTTCACAGGTAAAGTAGTAGAAATGGGCACTGCTGGTAATGCTGCCTGGTTTGTTTTCTCCATTGTACTAACATTAATAGATCTGGTGAACCCCTTCCTGTACTGAGTAGAAATAGATGAATGAAGCTCTACATGGTGATTATCATATGCTATCGCCAATTGCATGGCCTGATGCAAATATGTAGGAGAATGCAATTGTATCGCTCCTTGAATGTAACAGCCTGTTGTACACCAGTATTGTTAACAGTTGTGAATTTCTTCACAGGTAAAGAACTAGAAATGGGCACTGCTAGTAATGCTGCCTGGTTTGTTTTCTTCATTGTACTAACATTAATAGATATGGTGAACCCCTTCCTGTACTGAGTAGAAATAGATGAATGAATCTCTACATGGTGATTATAATATGCTATCGCCAATTGCATGGCCTGATGCAAAAATATTGGAGAAAGCAATTGTATCGCTCCTTGAATGTAACAGCATGTTGTACACCAGTATTGTTAACATTAATTATGATATTAAGCGCAGTTACAATCACAGCAGTTCATTTCATAAAATGCGAGTAAACTTTTTATTTTTTTAAAAAATAGTTAACTCCACTATTTTGTATTCGTTGTATGAAATAATTATCTCATGTAACATGAAATAAATAGATTTTATTTACTTATATTTTTTATTTTATTGTTCTTACTCGATAATTACACCAATTTTGGATAATTAAACAAACATTCATGATATTGTTATCTTGTAATAATATAAATGTAAATAAAATAAAAATCATTCGAATATAATTGACATAAAAATTTATTAATTAAATAAAAGTGATATTATTTTGTAAATCTTTGTATGGTAAATACATTATTCTTTATTTAATACTTTACTTTTTTTAATGAATACCTTAAAGAGTCATCTTATAATAATGATCCTACTCCTAAGTATATCAAAAGATCACAATCCGGCATATAGATAATTATCTCATGAGATAAGATGTGGAATCTATCATCTTTTCTTTTTTTTTATTCTTTTTTTTAATCTTGTATTCGTTGTAGGAAATAATTATCTCATGTAACATGAAATAAATAGAGGGTTCCTTTTTTTACAGTCAATGTAGATAACTTATCTACAGTGAGATCAAAATGACGTCGTTTTGAGGCGAAAATCACGTTATTTTTGTAATTATAATATATTTCATGGATATAATAATCTTTTTCATTATAATTTTTTAATTTTTCAATCCAAAACAATGTCATTTTGGGAGCGAATGTAGATAACTTATTTACATTTATTGTAGAAACATTAAAACCATAAATAGATCTGATTTACTTATATTTTTATTTTTTTGGTCTTACTCTACAATTACACCAATTTTGGATAATTAAACAAACACTCATGATATTGTTATCTTGTAAAAGTGATATTTATTAAATAAAAGTGATATTTTTTTGTAAATCGTTGTATAGTAATTACATTATTTTTTATTTAATACTTTACTTTTTTTAATGAATACCTTAAAGAGCCATCTTATAATAATGATCCTAGGTATATCAAAAGATCAAAGTCCGGCGTGGCTAACATATGGATAATTTTTTTTTGGTAACATATAGATAATTATCTCATGAGATAAGATGTGGAATCTATCATCTTTTCTTTTTTTTTTCTTTTCTTTTTTAAAAAAAATAGTTGACTCCACTATCTTGTATTCGTTGTATGAAATAATTATCTTCTATAACATGAAATAAATAGATCTCATTTACTTAATTATATTTTTATTTTTTTGGTCTTACTCGACAATTACATCAATTTTGGATAATTAAACAAACATTCATGAGTTCATTTCCAAGCATAAAGGCCAAGACTTCAAGAGGAGAAGAAAGTTCAGAAAAAAATATATTTTCTTGAGGAATATAATGGTTTCCCTATAACTATTTAACTGTTTAGCCTAGACACATAAGATATCTAAACTATTGCAACAATTCTGGCAGATGACATTCTGAATACGTGCCCCTGAAGTTGGTTTGAGTTACTTGCTTAGCATAATTTTTTCTCTATAGACTAGAATTGTCCCCAGCCCTCTGAACTAGTTTCAGATAGTTCCCGCTTAACCTTTGATCTTTTATTGTGAACTCAGGGTGGAGAAGCACGTTCAATATGGCCATCTGATGGAAATTTGCAATCCATTGTAGCTCAAAGTAGTACTCTTCATTGCTTCTCTCGCATGCTTGATGAGGCTATACATGCTGATCTAACCATTATCATTGCTGATGGTACATTGAGAGCTCACAAGGCAGTTTTGTCCGCAAGTTCTCCTGTGTTCCAGAGCATGTTTCATCACAACATGAAGGAAAAAAAGTCATCTACAATCCATATAGAAGACATGTCGCTTGAATCCTGCATGGCTCTTCTAAGTTACTTGTATGGAACAATCAAACAAGAAGATTTCTGTAAACACCGGCTTGCATTGCTTGGAGCAGCAAATAAATATTTCATTGGTGGTCTTAAAGATTTCTGCGTGGAAAGCCTACTGGAAGATCTTAACTTAGTAAATGTTCTTGAGATGCTAAATGAGGCTTGGCTTTATCAATTACACAAGTTAAAGAAAGGATGTTTTAAATTCTTATTTGAATTTGGTAAGAACAAATAAGATAAAGCCAAATTCAAATAAGAATTTAAAACATCCTTTCTTTAACTTGTGTAATTGATAAAGCCAAGCCTCATTTAGCATCTCAAGAACATTTACTAAGTTAAGATCTTCCAGTAGGCTTTCCACGCAGAAATCTTTAAGACCACCAATGAAATATTTATTTGCTGCTCCAAGCAATGCAAGCCGGTGTTTACAGAAATCTTCTTGTTTGATTGTTCCATACAAGTAACTTAGAAGAGCCATGCAGGATTCAAGCGACATGTCTTCTATATGGATTGTAGATGACTTTTTTTCCTTCATGTCGTGATGAAACATGCTCTGGAACACACGAGAACTTGCGGACAAAACTGCCTTGTGAGCTCTCAATGTACCATCAGCAATGATAATGGTTAGATCACCATGTATAGCCTCATCAAGCATGCGAGAGAAGTGATTTTATCACCAAGTTGTGTTCCGCTGTTTCTTCCGGATGATACAATTTTATCACCAAGTTGTGTTCCGCTGTTTCTTCCGGATGATACAATTTTATCACCAAGTTGTGTTCCATTGTTTCTTCCGGATGATACAATGGAACTTGATTCCGAAAGTTGCATAAAAGAGAAAAAATTTAAAAAAAAAATTGTGCAGAAAAAGCAACCTTTCCCACACCATCAATCATATGTTGAAGGGGGTTGAACATGATTGAGGGATGCTAGACTCGAGAGAAGAATATAGATTGGGTAGTGACTTTCGTTATTCCAAGAGAGATATAGCTGCCACTGATGTGTGCGTTGGCTAAGGTTCAGTGAAGAAAATTAGAAAAGTAGAGATACAAAATTAAAGAAGAAGAGGAGCTATTTATAGATGTGGCGCCAAATCAACGTCCTCATCTAATCTCAATCTTATTGAGTGATTTCCTTAATTTTGTCCAATCAATCCAATTGATTGGTTTCCCCAATTTCAGCCAATTAATTTATTTAATTAGTTTCCTTAATTTTGGTCAATCATCCAATTGATTTGTTTCCTAAATTTCAGCCAATTAATTTAATTAATTGGTTTCCTTAATTTTGGTCAATCAATCCAATTGATTTGTTTCCCAAATTTCTGCCAATTAATTTAATTTACTGGTTTCTTTAATTTTGGTCAATCAATCCAATTGATTTGTTTCCAATCAATATAATTTATTTTTTCTATCTTCAATAAATCTAGTTTAATGGCTATATTTATATTAAAATTTCAAATTGAAAATTCAAAATTAGAATTTAAATTAATTTTATTTAAATTCAAATTTCTAATTTGAAATTCGAAATTAGAATTGAAATTAATTTTATTAATTCAACATTTAAATTAATTAGATTACATCATGGATAAAGTCCAACTTGACTTATGATGCCACCTACTCTTTCTTGGCCCAATATGTGGGCTTTTCCAACTTATGCCCATTATGCCTTGTTGGGCCCAAACCACATATGCTAGAATTCAAGATAATTTAAGGTATTTGTGTGCGACCCATCAGGCCCAACATAGCTACTGACATAAATGGGCTTGGGCCCATTAGGCCCAATTAATCTAATGACAACACAGAGCACTAGCAATGCTTTGTTGTCTGTTGGGACTCACGGCAAGTGCATTGGTCGTACAAGTAATATAATGATAGAGTTGGAGATCGTTCCCACGAGGATTATGATTCAATCACTAATTCACTACTTCTACTTAAGTTGGACAATCGAAATTGTATTTGTATCAGGATTTGATTTGAAATTTAAATTATTAAACTAATTAAAAGCAAGTATGTTATTTTCATGATAATAGCATGTATGTATGTTATTTTCATTTAGATAGTTCTGTTTGATCTCATTTTTATGTTGTTAAATTCAGTTAAAGTATCAAACAATTCCAATTTAGAAGTTTTTCCTTGCAAATTTTCAATATCTTACCACCTAATTAACCACAAGCATCATTTTAGCTCCCTGAAGTTTTTGGATTCTATTTGTAATTGTGATAGATGCATCTAAACCTTAAAATAAATATTTTGTTAATGTTTCATTATATTATGAGTAAAAAGTTGCGTACATGCCAAGCATGAGATCGATATAATTTTTTCATTCTTATATTTTTTTGTAAAAAAAATATTGAATTATGTAAATAATATAATTAAATTGAAAAATTAGATTACATGTATTATTTTATATTATTTTTTTATCGTTTACTAAGATTTTTTTTTTGGAGGTTACAATGAATTGAACACAACACCCTACACTACACATACTCCTAACATACACCCCCCACCACTAGGCTAACCCTAGTGGTGCACTAAGATTTTTTATGTTTCTATTTTTTTATGATTTAAATAATTTTTCAAACGGATATTTATTAATTCCAAATAAATTCTTAAAATCTATAATAGCAATATTGAATAACTTCCACACAATGGGTCTAAACCTACACAAGGTCTAACTTCTATTCAAGTTACAAAATCAAACAAAATATAAAAAAGCAAAATTCTCATTAATTAAATTGTGTTTCCATTTTGACTTCCCCTTATAAAATATCTCAAATGTTATTTTTAACAAAATCAAAAAAACTCCTCAAATAATATTCATAAAAACAAATGAATCCTCATTTCATGGAGATCACTTTCATATTTTACATTGCTGAAATATCATATTCCTAAAAAATAAAATCAACCAAAAGAAAGTTTTTGTATAACTCTCTTAATTTTTTATTTTTTGTTTTTCCTACAACAAATCATGGAATGCTGAAATCTTAAATATTTTATTGCAATTTGAATATTTTCACTTAATTTTTATACTTTTAATATTTTTTTAAAATTGTAAATGGATATTTATATGTTTGGAAGTTTTTCAATATTTTTATTATAGATTTTAAGAATTTATTTAGAATTAGAAAATATCCGATTGAAAAATTATTTAAATCCTAAAAAAACTAGAAACATAAAAAATCTAGTAAACGATAAAAATATAATATAAAACAATACATGACATCTAATTTTTCAATTTAATTATATTATTTACATAATTCAATATATATTTTTTATAGAAAATATAAGAATGAAGAAAGTTATATCGATCTCATGCTTAGCATGTAGGAAACTTTTTACCCATAATATAATGAAACATTAACAAAATATTAATTTTAAGATTTAGATGCATGTATCACAATTACAAATAGAATCCAAAAACTTCAGGGAGCTAAAATGATGCTTGTTCCATTAACTAAATTTGTAACTAATATAATACAACAATTTTAAATAATTATATATTTCAGTTTGAATATTTAAGGTAATCTTTTTTGGAAAAAATAAACTTTATTATTAGTATATATTTAAGGTAATCTTTTTGGAAAAAATAATTTTTTGGAAGAAATTCTAATAATTCTTTCTTGCGAATAAAGCATTATTATTAGTATATATTTTCTTTTATTCAAGTAGGAGTCTAGGAAAACATATATAGATCAATCAAAATTTATTCTTTTCAGGCTTATGTATATCCAAAATGGGGAAGATTATACTTACTACATTTTTTTCTTACTACCTCTTACTACCAATCTTAATCGTTTATTTTCTGTTATTTAATCAAATCTTTAAATTCTTGTTTTCTTTATTCTTGCTTTTAATTAGTTAAAAAATTTAAATTTCAAATCAAATCCTGATACAAATACAATTTCGATTGTCCAACTTAAGTAGAAGTAGTGAATTAGTGATTGAATCATAATCCTCGCGGGAACGATCTCTTACTCAAACATTATATTACTTGTACGACCAATGCACTTGCCGTGAGTCCCAACAGACAACAAAGCATTGCTAGTGCTCTGTGTTGTCATTAGATGGATTGGGCATAATGGGTCCAAGCTCATTTATGTCAGTGGCTATGTTGGGCCTGATGGGTCGAAGACAAACACCTTAAATTGTCTTGAATTCTAGCATATGTGTTTTG
>JAVKPL010007628.1:0-29884 GCA_032173675.1 Gastrolobium villosum
TCTACGTCATCTTTATTGACGTCAACTTCTTCAGGTGGTAATCCAGGCGGCAATTCTTCTGGCATTACATTTGCGAATTTTGTCTGTTCTAAAATTTCTGACTTGGACAGTAGAGAATTCCTTCCTCCAATCTGAAGGTGCTAGTGTAATAAGGTGACCATCCTTTTTGAAGGTGCAAGTATTTTTGAAACCATCATGTTTTTCCTTCCTATCAAATTGCCATGGCCTACCTTATAAAATGTGACCAGCGTCCATAGGAACGACATCGCACCATATCTCATCTGAATATTTTTTCCCAATTGAAAAACACACGAGGTATCTTTTGGTTACCCTCACCTCATTCCCTTTTTTTAGCCAAGACAGCTTATAAAGTTGTGGGTGTGCTTCTGTTTTTAGCCCCAATTTTTCTACCATAGTGGTAGAAACCACGTTTTCACAACTCCCTCCGTCTATAATCACATTGCATGTTTTTCCCCTGCTAGTGCACTTGGTGTGGAAAATGGTGTGCCGAAGCCACGATTCATCATTCACCAAATCCTCATTCAAGACTCTTCGAGTGACTACTGATTCTCCGGTATGAGCATAGGCAATTTCTACCTCTTCAGATTCTGTTTCTTCTTGTTCATCTACATTGTCATAGATTGATTCTTCATCAAAAATTGGAGCATCTGCAAACATCACAATCTGTTTATTTGGACAATCTGCAGCAAAGTGTCCAATCCCTTGGCACTTGAAACATCTCTTCCCTGCACTACTTCCTTTACTCGACCCTTCGTTGTTGGGAATATTTTTTTGAGGCGTAGGACTCCTTTTAGCAGGTGAAGTTGCTGATGAACTCACTGATTTAGCTCCAAATTCCTTTCTAGGAAATCTTGATTGAAACTTTGAACTATCACCCTTTCTTTTACATTGTCCTTCCACCTTCAAGGACAGTTTGCACACATCTTCATAAGACCAATACTGTTGTAGGTACACAACATCAGAAATTTCATCCCGCAATCCACCTAGATATCGAGCAATCACTTGTTCATATTCTTCGACCATGTCACAATGCATTCGAAGACGATCAAATTCAGTGGTGTACTGTTCCACCGTAAGGTCATGTTGCCTGAAATTGTGATACTCAATAAATGCCTCTTGTTTGTATTGAGTGGGCAAAAATTTTTGTTGCAACAATTTCTTCATCTTGTCCCACCTTTGAATCTTAGACTTTCCGTCTCTGATTCTTTGTTTCTTGACATGTTCCCACCAGATTGAGGCATGCTTCCTCAATTTGATTGCCACTAATTTCACCTTTTGCTCATCTGTGAGGTTTTTTTAAATCAAAATCCCTCTCGACGGTGTGTAACCAGACGATGAATACATCAGGGTGAGTTGATCCCTCAAATTCTGGAATCTCGATCTTCATCCCAAAATTGGATGTGAAGGGTTGATCACCGGTTCGACCTCTCCTTGGTCTTTCGCGGTTCCAAAATGGATTTTCGTCCTCCTCTTCATCTGGAGATGACAGTTCAGATTCATGTCTCCCTTTTGACCCGTGCAACTGTGCCTCTGCAAGCAGTTGTTCTAGTTCTTGGATCCGTCTGTCCTTTTCCTCAATTTCAGCATCTCTTTCATCAATATAATAATCGTCATCGGTAGGTTGACCGCGTCCTCTGCCGCCACGACCTCTTCGTCCACGACCACGACCTGCGTGCTTTTCCCGCTCAGCCATCTTTAAGGCAACCTGAGCTTTGATACCAAATGATGCAAAATTATAGGGAAAATAGGCTTTCAGGGAAATGCAGAAGTTTTCAGCTATACTATTATTCTTTAACAATCAAAAGTCCCCCTTTCACATCCTTCTAACAAGCCTTTTAATCAGGCAATACAAAAGTAAATGACAATAAAGGACTGATAGGAACCAGATCAGAGAAAAACAATAACAGAAAAGAAGAACAGCGATCTTGGCCCAGAAAGAACACTTTCTGGATTTTCTGTATTATATGAAAAGGAAATTACAATCTAAAATGGAAGAAGAAGAAGAATTGTAGAAACTAAACAATTACAAAGCTATTCCTGAGCAGTTCGAGAGGCTCAGGGGTCTCTCCCAATATCCAAAAGGATCCCAATATTTCCCAAGATTCCAGATACCAAAACTTTCCCTTCCTACTCCTATTTATAATGTGAATTTCCAGCCAATGTCCAAGTCCCTAACTGTTTTCTGTTTAGCTTTCTCTAGAATATTCTTTGTTAACAAACTTGCTGACTCAGCATGATTCTCCAGCCCACTTATTTCTTGCTTGCAAGGTGAGGTCGTATCAATACTCCCCCTCAAAACTTTCACCTTGTCCTCAAGGTGAAGTGAAGTCCTCAAAACCTACTGCCGGGATCCCATACATAATCATCCTTGCAATACATAATCATCAAAACTTCATCTTTAAAACAGGATCCAGATTGCAATTCTTCTTGAGATCTGTCCAGACTTACTATACCCTCTTCACAAAAGGATAACAACCTTTTTAGACTACCATAATACTGATGCAATATTTTGTTTGGAAATTTAAGAATCTGGGTATAGATTTGATGAAGAAAAATCCACTGCTGAAAGGAAGACTCAAATTGAATATGCTTGCTCTGCAGTGTATGATATAAAAAGTACCTCCATTCCTGTAGCATTCTCCCTTTTTTCTGCAATTCTTCTAGCAACTGGTTAGTCTTCCTTGGAGAATTATATTTTGTTGAATGCCCAATGCCCGATCTGCATCTCCACTTTGCTTGCATACTCCCAGTTTGTTTAGGCAGAATTTGCTCCCAACATGAACTCCAGTCAGCAGTGTAAAACTCCATGGAAGCTAATTGCTTATAGTCAAGCAAGCTGTGAGAATTCCAAGGCCACATAAGGGTAGCTGAACATGAACCCAAACCCAACCCTTGGGTGAGGAGGTCGAACAGAACATGGTGGAGCATAGCTTCGTAGCAACACAAGACGGAGACGAGGGAAGGAAATCGGAACAGATTCGTAACATGTGTTCTATGTCTCATGAATGTAGTCAAATTTATGGGCTTAAATGCCCAATCATACCCAATAGAAGTTAAAGGATCAACATCCTTGGGTTGGGCCCGAATCCATTGAATATTAATTGGGTCCCAACTTCTTAAATCAAATAAGCAGCCCACTTTTTCTTTTATTTTTAACTCCCATTTTTTTTCCTTATTAACTTGGGCCTGGCCCACTAGGTTAAAAAATTGACCCAACATTGGTAATTTCAACACTGACCTTGCACTTTTCTTCTTGCAGCCGTGTTTCATGTCAGCTGCTTCAACAACCAGATCCGCCTCCCTCATCTGAACCATTTCTTCTTTTTCATGATGCATACATAGATGACCACTTTCAACACCATTAGACAAACGTCCCTGTTGCTTCTTCTCTGGATAGCGCCAATTTGGTGGTTTTGGTAATGGTGGAGGGTGCTCTACTTCTTTCAATGGTTGTTTCTTAAACTGATTATGTATCCCCTTTTCCAACACATTCCCTGCATCTCTAGCTTCCTCAACTTCTTCTTTTTTTGTATTTCTTTCTTCCTCCTTTCGAACAGCTAGTGGGTCCACCTCTTTGCAGATCACGTGATGCTTCCCAACTGTTTCTGCTTTCTTTTCTCTTATGGCTTTTGACTCCTCCAACACAATTTCTTTTGGCAACTCTGTTTCTGGTTGTGGAAGTTCTGATTCAACCTCCATTTTCTGAACCTGTTCGTTTTTTTGCACCTTCTCTAATTTTGCAGATTCTGGATCTGCATATTTGAGCAGTCCTTGAACCTCCTCTTTCATCTTTTCATCACTTTCGATCCTCTTCTCCTTCAACGTCTTATTTTCTGGTTCTGGTTCATCATCTACCAAACAAATCTGAGGTAGATATTTTTCTATGAAAGCTCTCTCAAATTTCCTCCAGCTTACCTTAGGATTAAACCAACTCCAGCAGTTATACCATCTTAGTGCAGATCCTCTAAGCCCTTTCACAGCCTCTGTCCGCCTCTCATCTTCATGAATTCTTTCTTCTTTGAAATATTTTTCCAGGTAGATTAGCCATCCCCAAGCTTCATCACCTTCTCCAAAGAACTTTGGGACTTCTCTTCGATTTCTGAGGCAATTCTTCATCTCAACAAATGGTAGAAATTGTTGGACTATATCCGCTCGGAATCGTGACCATGTAAATTCCTTAGTCTGAAGCTTCCACCAAAAATACCAATCCAAAGCTTCTTCCCGCAAGGCTTTTCTCACTTGTGATAGCCACTCAACTTCCGATCTACCATTCTTGCGAAAATACCACTCTATCCAATTTAACCATTCATATATATCTTCTTCACCAGAAAATACAGGGATCTTCCCTCTATGAAATTGATTCTCCATTTTTTTTTATCTTTTTTTTTTAAATGAACGGTATCCTTCAAAGCTACCCGGATCGGATAGCTCTGATACCAATTGATAGGAACCAGATCAGAGAAAAACAATAACAGAAAAGAAGAACAGCGATCTTGGCCCAGAAAGAACACTTTCTGGATTTTCTGTATTATATGAAAAGGAAATTACAATCTAAAATGGAAGAAGAAGAAGAATTGTAGAAACTAAACAATTACAAAGCTATTCCTGAGCAGTTCGAGAGGCTCAGGGGTCTCTCCCAATATCCAAAAGGATCCCAATATTTCCCAAGATTCCAGATACCAAAACTTTCCCTTCCTACTCCTATTTATAATGTGAATTTCCAGCCAATGTCCAAGTCCCTAACTGTTTTTTGTTTAGCTTTCTCTAGAATATTCTTTGTTAACAAACTTGCTGACTCAGCATGATTCTCCAGCCCACTTATTTCTTGCTTGCAAGGTGAGGTCGTATCAAGGACCATCAACGGTTTTAAAACTAATAAGAAACGGAAATAACCATAAACCAAACATAAAGTCATGCAAACTGAAACGTTTGCAATTATTAAAATTATAAAAGGCCTTAAAACTAAAACGTCTGCAATTATAAAAACTTATGGTGACTCAAGTGCATCACAAGATCTCGAGTTAGGGTGCTGTTAATGGAGAAAAACAGGTCTTGGGTTACCTTTGCCACCGTAAATAGGTCCAAGTCCCCATCTTGATTCAGACTAGTCAAGGCCCAAAGTGGCTTCTAGAGACCGAGGGTTTTGAACCAAAAAATAGACTGTTTCTGTATGAGTTACTTGAAATTAGAGCTTCTATGTTGGTTAACTTTGACTTTGTATGAATTTAAATTTTTTCTTACCATCTAGCATATTCCTTGTAATGAAATCATGCCTTTGGGAGCATTATATAAAAAGGTAAAGGGCTCAAGTTATAGTGCTAGCAAATAAGAATCTTGGACAATCATCTATTACTTTTCTTGGTCATAGGACTCATAGCTTTGTTTATCAATGGGCTTTATACATTATGCTGGATTCTTATCCGTTAATCTTAACATCGTTACATTGCATTAGGACCTGCTGCATATAACAATTAACAAATATGGTATTACGGTTTTTTCTTTTACTCTTTTCCCCTGTAAAGTATGATGACATTGACATCATTTAATAAAAATATGATGTTAGTCATCAAGGTGATGTGTAAAAATGGTATTAGGATGTTTAATTATTTGTCTTCGAAAACTACTAATTACTTGGCTGTCCCTTTTGTAACACTTAACAATTTCATTGATCTATAACTAATTAGATGCTACATTGTTTTTCTAATACTATAATATAATTCATTGATTATTTTGTTTGTTATAGTTGTCGTTGCTGAGAATGGGAGGCTTAAAAACATAGACACCATTGCTAAGAGGTTTAGGGAGTTGGCAATGGCATACAAGGGAGAAGTGAAAGCGATTGTGACCACTGTCTTTGTAAGTAGTACTTCTTTGATGGCTAGTTTATTTCTAAAATGTAATGCAACATATTACATATTTGTACTTTCTATTGCGGTATTCAGTTCCATGATTTCTTCAATATATATTGTGAATGTTAAGAGATACTATATTCTAATAGTCGTGTGCTTTAACTTAAGTACACATAATACCATATTTTCATTTCTTTTATTATTGATAAAAGACTAGGAGACTCACTATTCCATATGCATAATTTGTCAGAAATACTTCAAAAAGTCCTTATCTCAATAAATTCATTAAAACAAATCACTTAATTTTGGGTTTACAAAAGTAATTCAAAAACTAAATTCAACAAAACATTCTTTTTGATACCACCGTTTCTCTCTCCACCATTCTCATTCCGCAACCATCATGTTTTCTTTAAGTACCATTTATTATGTGCTCTCTCTCTCTCTCTCTCTCTCTCTCTATATATATATATATATATATATATATAAGGACAAGATCCTTTGACACCGGTGTCAAACTTTGAAATTTGATACCAAATTCTAACCGTTGATTTCCGCCAATTAACAATTATCATTTATTGGGAATTAATAATTAATTAATAAGTTTGATTTGCGGAAATCATAACCGTTGATTGGCGGATTTGGTGTCAAATTTCAAAGTTTGATACTGGTGTTAAAGGATCCGATCTCATATATGTATATATATATATATATATATATATATATATATTCTTTTCTCTTTGTAAATTCTCTGCTGCTTACACATTGTTGCTGCAACATCTTTCTACTTCATGTTCTCTATATAGGCTGTCCGAGTGTTCATACTTATTTTGGTGACTGTGTAAACTGGTGGTTTTGGGAATTATATTAGCATTGGCTTTTGAAAGATTGACTGGATATGTGATGATCTTATCTCATCAAAATTACCTAACTTTCTATAATTTTATACCAGCCTCTTCCCCCTGAAGAGGAGAAGGCACTGAAGGAGACTCTTCAGGAAATGATAGGTTCTGGGGCAAAGGTTCATCTTGAACAAAAGGTATTAGTGTGATATATTTTCTTCTATTTTCCCTTACTGTTACACAAACACGTGCACATATATCTGTGTGTGTGTGCCATTTAAGTTCAATTTGTCAAATTGGGTTTTCTTTTTGGTTTTTCAGATTGATCCAAGCATACTTGGGGGTCTAGTGGTGGAATTTAGCCAGAAGGTCTTTGATATGTCCATTAAGACTAGGGCACAACAAATGGAGAGGATCCTGCGAGAGCCCATTAACATTGGAAACATCTAGAAAACAATTTCCCCCTGATAATTGTGTCAACATGGTTGAACGAAAGAAGAATTAATTCTTGTTTATTATAAATTGTGTGGATCTGGATTTGTATGGGATAGAATGCCATCACTTTGCAAATAAAAAGATACCTCTTACAATTTCCTGTTATGCTTCATTGTCATTTGAATGTATCTGACTGTATTTTTGATTTGGTCTTTTGTGATCTCACTTAGCTCCTGTTGTCCATTGGTATTAATTTATTCATACTAAGGATTGCAAATTTCAAATTATATTACGCCCATTGGTATTAAGTTGCTTCTCTGATAATCTGGATACATAAATACATGTGAATGATGCTTCCTAATGCAAGACAAGGAAAATGATGCTGGTGTAGCCGTTGGATGGTTGGTTATTTATCAGTATCAGATCAACAGCCAATTTTTGCTATTCCTGAGCGTTAAACATATCCCCGGCAGCAGAGTTTAAAGTGCGCTTTCTATGATAGTTTACTACCCTAAAAAATGCCTAAAATACCTCGTTGTCCTTTTCTTTTATTTCCCTTCACCCTCTAAATTGAGTGTCTCCAAAATGTCCTGACAAACATTTTATTTATAGGATTGCATATATCGAGAATAAAATTAAAAAGCGCAGAGGATAGTTTGGGATTTGTGATTATTTTTGGTCGTGTGGGGTACCACCAGTTTGATATTATGTTCTCATACAGGAAAGCATAATTGGTCGTATTAAAAAAAAAACATAATTGGTATTTTAAAATCGTGGTGGATAAATATGTCAAATTTCTGGGACAAGTTTTATATCATTAGTACTTGGGTCGAAGCAAGCATGGTGTGTTATCACATGATCAGACAACTGAGTGGTGGAGCTAGATCGTTGCATGACAATGAAGACGATCTGTTGATTCGAATCAACTATTTACCTAAATGGATAACGTGGGGAGCCTTTTGAATATAAGTAGCTTTCACTTTTGTCCAATGGAGAAGAGAAGACAAGGGAAGATGTGGAGGCTGCTCAGCTGAAGGAAACTCACGTAGGAAGCCAATATGGCCTAGGTTTTTGTGCAAAAGATGCATTTATAGCCACTTAAGGTTCTAACGCGCAGTATTAGCATTAATAGCTACGCAAAACATTTTAATCCCAAACTTTGGAATCTTATCCTACTCAT
This sequence comes from Gastrolobium villosum, assembly GCA_032173675.1. Classification (NCBI taxonomy): domain Eukaryota; kingdom Viridiplantae; phylum Streptophyta; class Magnoliopsida; order Fabales; family Fabaceae; genus Gastrolobium; species Gastrolobium villosum. The sequence continues at coordinate 8,325 of JAVKPL010007628.1, forward strand.
TTTTCTAAGATTTTTCATATTTTTATTTTATTTTTCGGAGCACCTTTCCGGTACGCGCTTTTCCATAGCCAGTATCAGTTCTCATTATTTTGACTTTAAACTTGTTTTAAAAGTTCCACATATTATTCTAGTAACTATCATGCACTTATTATATTTTTTTGGGATACTTCATCGGTACGCATTTATACCGGGTAGCAGAACCGGTATCTGCACTTTTCATCCGAAAAATGACTTTCGGCATTATAACTCACTATAATTATTAAAGTCTCATAATAATTATTAGGGTTAATTATGGAATTATTTTCTAATTATCACATTTAATTAATTAATCTCCTTAATTAACGGTGCGGGTTCTTACAACTTGCACCTCTTTGATCCTTTCTAACAGCTCGTTCACAACGTTTGCTGCTTCCATCTTGAAAAGTGCACCCTCAGACGGAGAGGTCACTGCCAGGTTGCGGAACTTCTCCACCACGTCAAGGTTACGAAGTAACAAACTGGATAGGCTCCCGAATTTCCGGCTCAAAGCATCTGCTACCACATTGGCCTTGCCAAGATGGTACTTTAGCTCAAAGTCGTAATCCTTCAGAAACTCCATCCATCTCCTCTGCCTCATGTTCAGCTCTTTCTGGTCGAAAAGATACTTCAAACTCTTGTGGTCACTGACCACCACAAACTTCAAACCAAAAAGATAATGCCTCCAAATCTTGAAAGCAAACACGATGGCCGCCAACTCCAAAATCATGAGTCAGACAGTTCTCCTCATGAGGCTTCAACTGCCTCGAAGCAAAAGCAACCGCTCTACCAGTCTGCATCAAAACACAGCCTAGCCCCTTTCCAGAAGCATCACAGTAAAGCTCAAACTGCTCATCAGGATCAGGAAGGATCAACACAGGTGCAGTAGTCAATCTCTCCTTCAACTCCTAAAAGCATTCCTCACACTCGTGAGTCCAAACAAACGGAGTCTCCTTACGAGTAAGGTGAGTCAATGGCAAGACCATCTTGGAGAATCCCTCGATGAACCTCATGTAGTACCCAGCCAAACCCAAGAAACTCATAACTTTAGAAACAGTCTTGGGCCTTGCCCAATCCATCACTGCCTCAATCTTGTTAGGATCCACTGCAACTCCCTCAGCAGAAATCACATGCCCATGGAACTTCACAGACCTGAGCCAAAACTCACACTTGGAAGGTTTCGCATAAAGCTTCTTCTCCTTCAGCACTTGCAGCACAATTCTCAGATGCTCATCATGCTCCTCCTCTGTCTTGGAGTAAATCAGAATGTCGTCAATGAAGATGATCACAAACTTATCCAGGTACGACTGGAAAATACGGTCCATGTAATCCATGAACACTGGAGGTGCATTGGTGAGTCCGAACGGAATCACCAAATACTCAAAATGATCGTATCTCGAACGAAATACGGTCTTAGGGACATCCTCAGACTTCACCCAATATGATGGTATCCGGACCGGAGATCAATCTTCGAATACAAGCAAGCAACCCTGAGCTGATCCAGCAAGTCTTCAATACGAGGAAGGGGATACTTGTTCTTGATCATCACCTTGTTCAGCTGCCTGTAGTCGGTGCACAATCGCATTCTCCCGTCTTTCTTCTTCACGAAGATGACCGGTGCTCCCCATGGAGACACACTCGGCCGAATGAAATCCTTCACCGAAAGATCTTCAATGTGCTTCTTCAGCTCTGCCAACTCCGGTGGCAACATCCAGTATGGAGCTAATGAAATAGGCCCCACACCAGGCAACAGATCTATGGAGAACTCTATCTCCCTCTGTGTCAGAAACTCAGTAATCTCCTCTAGGAACACCTCGAAGAATTCCCTCACCACAGGAATGCCAGTGATATCGTCCTGTGTCCCACTCAACAAATCTCCCAACATGACATAACCATATGCCCCTGCCCTCAAGGCTCTCCTCGCTTGCAGCAACGAAATGTACGGCGAGGAACTAGCTGTGGAATCACACGGAGACATCACCACTCGCTTGGCACAACAATCAATCATAACACAATTCCTGGACAACCAATCCATGCCCAGAATGATCTCCAAGTTGGCCATCGGCAATCCTATCAGATCTACCGAGAAAACATGGCCATCCTATTGAAACGCTACATCGTGATGAACAGTGGTAGAATCACACTTTTCTCCGGTGGCGGTGGTCACCCGCAATGGTGGAGAAAGCATAGACATGGGCAACTCAAGCCCCAAAGCAATCGGGATAACAGCAAAGGAATGCGTAGCCCCAGAGTCAAACAAGACATCAACCAAAGATCCACCAATGGTAACAGTACCTCTGACAAGGTTCGGAGCTCTGTCCGACTGCTGCCGATCAAGGGTGTACACACGTCCAGTAGCAGGTGGCACTGCTGGTGCCGCTATAGGAACCATCTGCAAGGGAACTGTCTGCACTACAGCAGCTCTCGCCGTCGTCGACGGGCAATCTCTGGAGTAGTGGCCCTCCTTGCCACACTGGAAACAGATCAGTTGGCCTGTAGAACACGGGCCAAAATGAGTTTTCCCGCATCCCGAGCATCTGGGAGCAGGAGGTCTCACTGCACTCCCCTGAGCAGAAGTGTAACACCCCATTCTAGAACCGGTTTGTTAACATTGACTTATGATATTAAGCGCAGTTACAATCACATTGGTGCAATTAAATCCGGTTAAATTTTTCTTTTTAAAGCAAGCCGAATTAAAATTACCCAATTGCGTGACCATAACCATAATACATTGCGGAATAATATACTTAAAGCTTAATACCATACTTTCATTTCATTTATTATGGTCTCCATTTTCCCATTATATTATAGGATTTTCCATTAGTTACGCGTGGGTTCAAACCGCGCTCAAATCGGAGCACCGTAGCCCAAGTTATGAGATTTCTAAGCGACAGGTGCTGAATCGGCAGATACCCCGCGCTGACAGCGCCACAGTGGCGCCCTCAGCGCCACAGTGGCGCCCTCAGCGCCAGCGCCACTGCCTTATTTTGGCCGTTGGCGCTCCTAGCGCCAGTCTGGCGCCCATAGCGCCAGACAACAGGGCTGTGTACCCAAAACAGGACAATTTGACCTTCCTGTGGTATTTTAACCATAACTTTAGTTATACTTATCCAAATTACACAATCTTGGTCTCTATGGAAAGCTAAGAAACATATCTACAACTTCCATCAAGACACAAGGGTCCAAATCTATCATATAGGATACGAAAATTGGACAACAAGGCAGGGTCCCTTTGTTTTAAATTGGTTTTCCAACCTAAAGGCCTTATTTCACCTAATTTACATCTTATAATCCTTTCAATACATGAATTCTAGTCTCTCTAGGTACTCATACACAAGAGAAACATGCATATCATTTCATCATATATGCAAATACCCAATAATTACCACATTACATCATGTTTACAAGTTTCAATTACAAATCATGGGACTTAGCTACAAAACACTATGATCAACTCCTTGGCTCCCATCAACAAAAGAGATACCAAAGGGGATGAGCATAGGCTAAGTCCAACCAATTAACACATAGCATGCATATGACAATTGTCTTTCATTTACAATCCTATACATAGGAACTACAAAATGGCATGCTTAATCACATGACACAATATCTTCATATGCCCAATCACTTCAAATATGACCACTTGCCATCAGAGGCTCCTGCAGCATCCTTTCCTGAAAGGGGGTCCCCAACAACACGGGGTGAGATATACGAATATATCCAGTAAACCAGGGGCCCTTGGAGCATCTCTCCACCCCATAGTTCAATAACAGTGTAATAGCAATGACAATAATAATGCAGCAAATACATATCCATGCAAGTGTACACAACATCTCCAGGAGAAATCCCTCGAGCTCTCGAGCTGTCCTAAGGATACTCAGATGCAAATAGTCCTACTGGCCAGCTAAACTACCAAGTATGATTTACGCATTGTCATGCTACATACCAACATAGGGAAACACCATCCTATGTCACACCAAAGCATGCAAATACGTATAACAAAGCATTACAATATTTCATTGCATTTATATACAACAACACACCATTACCCGTTCAGGGCTTGGTGGAACAATAAAGGGAATTACACCCAAGGTCCGAAGGCTTACCTCAATGCTTCCAACTTAACCTTTGTTCCTCACCAATCTTTATGTAACAGCCCGTGTTAACCCGGTCTGTTAACACACTATCGTATTAAGCCACGCTTAATTAAAATGCGGAATAACTTTTTCTTTAATTCAATTATGACGTTATTAACTTAACCAACTTGATTACTTAATCATTTTCATTAAGAATACTGCCTGTATGTAAATTGCAAGACAACTAACTGAATACCTCGTACATGAATATAATAAGTGAGTATCTAAAGCCACAGGTCTACACAAGTAGCCTGGGTCAAAATCCTGATACTTTAATTACAACATTAACCTAAAAGACCAAAGTCAAACATGTGGCATGGACAAACCCCATGCTCACCAAATAAGGCAACAAAGCCCAATAACAGTCATATCATAAACTCAACAGAAAACATAAACAACAGTCGGAAATGAAAACAGCAGTCAGCATATCATCAAATCAACTCAGCTCTGGCCTCCTGCCACCCGAGCCCTCAACATTACCTGATCCTGAAATAAGCGTCCCCAAACGTGGGGTGAGATCTCTAACAAGAAATCTCAGTAAGACAAGGGGTCCTCAAGGAGTCTCCACCCCAAGCTCACTTACATGTGTAATATAAGTTCCAAAAACAGTATTACAGTATAAGTTCTAAAATCATGCGATGCAGCAATTAATCATGTCATGTGTGCTTTCAAATCTACTGGCCAGAGAAATGTAGGAATACGTCTATGCCTACATGAGTACATGGATACTACCTGCACCTCACCCACATGCTTCTCCATCTTGTATGTACTACATACTCAGGATTGCCGTCTAGGTGGACACCACATGCATATCATAATAGCTCATTACATATAAACAGCTCAACAGCATTTACAAAATAATAAAGCATGTAACACAGCATGCATAAACCCATCCCCATGGGACATGGTGGAACAACAAAATGGCTAAACCGAGGACACGAAAGCTTACCTTGCAAGCTAGCTATCCAAGTAAAGAGTCCAACCACTCACAAGTCCACAAACAGCAGTAGCACAATCTGATATGGACCAATAATACATCAATATTTATGCACAACAAGCATACAACTTAAAGACTACGCCTTTCCTTTACGCTTTACGTCTTAAGGCTTCCAACAAAGCCATAAGCCCTTAATCTTATGATTCTGACTTAGTTCATTTATTACAGAAGTTCAACTTCCTTAAACTAGGGTCCACACACACCCAATAGCTTACTGTTCATACAGTACAGCTACTGTCTGCGCAGAACCCAGGATATCCGGATATCAGAAGGGGCATATCCGGATATGCCATATCCGGATATCACACTGGTCATATCCGGATATGTCATATCCGGATACCCAGATCCCATATCCGGATATCAATATCCGGATACCATATCCGGATACTGATATCCGGATATCTGTTCGACAAATATCCGGATATCTCACGACAGAATGCAGTTTCTGCATTTCGTGAATATCCATCCCAAAGATCCAACTTTTAACACATGTACACGTTAAAGCATGCATCTTTAAGCATATTTAGGTTTACTTATGTGTTAGTTACATGTTAAACCCATTAACATACCAAGATACCACCTTTAAACCATAAAAACACATGATCAAGTTAAGGTGACTTACCCCAAAGCTTGGTCAGTAGTTCAAGGTGACTTTGGAGCTCACAATACTGCACACAAGTCCAGCACACCCAAGGACACGAAAATGCCACACCAAAGGTTGGTTCTTGGCACCAAAGGAGGCTTCTTGGAACCTCTAATGGCATGAACAATGGTTCATGACCATGGAAACACACCACAGCCCACAAACACCCCCTCACCCAGCACCTCCACTCAGAAAAGGTTGCACCACCCTCACCCAAGACACACTCTAGTTGCTTGGAAGAAGGAATGGTGAAGAAGATGGAAGAAGAAGGTTACCAAACTCACAAATGGTGAAAGGAAGCAATGAAACAGTGTTTTCCCTCACAAGGCAGCAGCCACTCTACGTAGGAAGGTTTAGAATGTTTAGGGTTTTGTGCCAAATGGGTCTATTTATAGGCACAAGGCCACACACGCGCAGTATTAGCCTTAATCGCAAAGTAAAAGATCTTGATCTCAAACTTCGGATTCTAGACCTACGCATTTTTCTAAGATTTGTCATATTTTTATTTTATTTTTCGGAGCACCTTTCCGGTACGCGCTTTTCCATAGCCAGTATCAGTTCTGGCATCAGATTACGTCGTTTTGACTTGAAACTTGTTTTACAAGTCCTACATAATATTCTAGTAATTATCATGCATTCGTTATAATTTTCCGGGATACTTTTCCGGTACGCATTTATACCGAGTAGCAGAACCGGTATCTGCGCTTTTCTTCCGAAAAGCGACTTTCAGCATTTTTACTCACTCAATATAATTATCTAAGCCCATTAATAATTATTAGGGTCAATTATGGAATTATTTCCTAATTATCATAATTAATTCGCTAATTACCTTAATTAACGGTGCGGGTTCTTACATTCACCCCACCTTTTTAAGGATTTTGTCCTCAAAATCAGAAACATACCTGTCTCGAAAGTCGGGATACTGTCGGAGAAGCTCATCCTCTCGCTCCCAGGTACACTCCTCAGGAGTTCTTCCTGACCATTGCACTTTGACCATCGGAATAATCTTGCTCCTCAACTGTTTCTCGCCACGATCGAGAATCTTGAGTGGTCCGACCGGAGTCTTTAGGTTCTCCCGAACCTCCACATCATCCGGCTGCACCACGTGCGAAGGATCTGCTATGTACTTCCGAAGCTGAGACACGTGAAACACGTCGTGGATGTTGGCTAGGTTCGGAGGTAAGGCGAGTCGATAGGCAACTGGTCCTACTCTACCAAGGATCTGGTAGGGCCCTATGAATCGCGGGCTCAACTTCCTCACGCCGAGTGCCCGTCCAACACCGGTGACAGGTGAAAGTTTCACAAACACGTGCTCACCCTCACTGAACTCCAGTGGTCGATGCTTGACATCGTAGTAGCTCTTCTGACGATTCTGCGCCTGCTTCAACTTTTCCCTGATCATCTGGATCTGAAGGGTAGTATCTTGGACAAAGTCCAAGCCGAAAAGCTCTTTATCTCCAACCTCAGACCAGCAAGTAGGAGTCCGACACCTCCTACCATACAGCGCCTCGTAGGGTGCCATGCCCAGACTAGCATGAAAACTGTTGTTGTATGAAAATTCAACCAACGGAAGGTACCTATCCCATGCAGAACCCTGCTCCAACGTGCAAGCTCTCAACATGTCCTCCAATGTCTGGATGGTCCGCTCAGTCTGTCCGTCAGTCTGAGGGTGATAGGCGGTACTCAATCGCAACTGCGTACCAAAAGCCTCCTGCAGCGCCTCCCAGAACCGAGATGTGAACTTCGGGTCCCTATCACTGATGATACTCTCGGGCACCCCGTGAAGCCTCACGATCTCGCTGACATATAGTTTGGCCAACTGCTCTGTAGTGAAGCTCACCTTCACTGGAAGAAAATGGGCAGACTTGGTCAATCTGTCCACAATAACCCAGATAGAGTCACAACCAGCCTGAGTTTTAGGCAATCCCACCACGAAGTCCATGGAAATACTCTCCCACTTCCACTGTGGAATCTCTAGAGGTTGAAGTTTACCAGACGGTTTCTGGTGCTCGATCTTCACTTTCTGGCAAATAAGACATTTGGACACGTAGACCGCTATGTCCTTCTTCATGCCCGGCCACCAAAAATTCCTTTTCAAGTCCTGATACATTTTCGTAGCACCAGGGTGGATAGTGAACCGGCCCTTGTGAGCCTCTGCCATAACCTCTTCGGTCAATGGCCCTCGAGGAATGACAATCCTCTTCTGGAACAGCAGCAATCCATCCTCGTTCCAAGACACACCGTCCTGGTTCTTTACGTAATCAAGGCACTCTCTTTGCACTTGCGCCTCTTTGATCTTTTCCATCAGCTCATTAATCACTTCTGCTGTTTCTAACTCAAGCAGTGCACCCCCAAACAAGGAGTTCACTCTCAAGTCTCTGAACTTCTCGATCACCTCGTAGTCGTTCATCATTAAACTGGATAAGCTCACGGATTTCCGACTCAAGGCATCGGCTACCACATTGGCCTTGCCAGGATGGTACCTCAACTCAAAGTCGTAGTCCTTCAAGAACTCCATCCATCTACGCTGTCTCATGTTCAACTCCTTCTGGTCAAACAGGTACTTCAGGCTCTTGTGATCACTGAATACAGCAAACTTCATGCCAAACAGGTAATGCCTCCAAATCTTGAAAGCAAAAACAATGGCTGCCAACTCCAAGTCGTGAGTCGGGTAGTTCTCCTCATGAGGTTTCAACTGTCTTGAAGCGTAAGCAACCGCTTTACCTTTCTGCATCAGCACACAACCCAGTCCTTTACCAGAGGCATCGCAGTATAACTCGAATTGCTCCGCAGGATCAGGAAGAACTAACACAGGAGCAGTAGTCAGTCTCTCCTTCAACTCCTGGAAACACTCCTCACACTCATGTGTCCACACGAATGGAGTCTCCTTTCGGGTAAGGCGAGTCATCGGTAGCACCATCTTGGAGAATCCTTCTATGAACCTCCGATAGTACCCGGCCAAACCCAAGAAGCTTCTCACTTCTGTAACCGTCTTGGGCCTCTCCCAATCCATCACGGCCTCAATCTTGTTCGGATCCACTGCAACTCCATTAGCAGAAATTACATGACCCAGAAATTTCACCGCCTTGAGCCAAAACTCACATTTTGACGGCTTCGCATAGAGCTTCTTCTCTTTTAGCACTTGCAGCACAATCTTCAAGTGCTCGGTATGCTCCTCCTCCGTCTTGGAGTAGATCAAGATGTCGTCAATGAAGACGATCACAAACTGATCCAGGTACGGTTGGAAAATCCTGTTCATGTAGTCCATAAACACTGCGGGTGCATTGGTGAGTCCAAACGGGATCACCAAGTACTCGTAGTGCCCGTACCTCGAGCGAAATGCTGTCTTTGGGACATCCTCCGGCTTTACCCGTATCTGATGATAACCGGACCGGAGATCAATCTTGGAATACACACAAGCACCCCTGAGCTGATCCAGCAAATCATCAATGCGTGGAAGAGGGTACTTGTTCTTGATTGTCACCTTGTTCAACTGTCTGTAGTCGGTGCACAACCGCATGGTCCCATCTTTCTTTTTCACAAAAATGACCGGTGCTCCCCAGGGAGACACACTCGGCCGAATAAAATCCTTCGCTGAAAGCTCCTCAATATGCTTCTTCAGCTCCGCCAACTCTGGTGGCGACATCCGGTATGGAGCCAACGATATAGGCCCCACACCAGGCAATAAGTCGATGGAGAACTCTATCTCCCTCTGTGGTGGAAACTCAGGAATCTCCTCAGGAAACACCTCGAGGAACTCCTTCACCACAGGAATGCCAGTGAGATCCTCCTGTGTCCCACTCACCAAACCTCCCAACATGACATAGCCAAATGCCCCTGCTCTCAAGGCCCTCCTCGCCTGCAGGACTGAAATGAACGGTGAGGAACTGGCTGTGGACCCACCCGGAGACATCACCACTTTCTTGGCACAACAGTCAATCATTGCACAGTTTCTGGACAACCAATCCATGCCCAGAATAATTTGAAGGTTGGCCATCGGTAATCCTATCAGATCTACCAAGAAGTCACGGCCATCCCACTGAAACGCTACATCGCGATGAACAGTGGAGGTCAAACATTTTTCTCCGGTGGCGGTGGTAACCCGCATCGGTGGAGAAAGCACATCACTGGGCAACTCAAGCCCCACAGCAATAGGGGTAGCAACAAAAGAATGCGTTGCCCTGGAATCAAATAACACATCAACAGTTGATCCACCAATGGTAACAGTACCTCTGACCAGGTTCGGAGCTCTGTCCGACTGCTGACGATCAAGTGTGTAGACTCGTCCGGTAGTAGGTGGCACTGCTGGTGCCCCAGTAGGAACCATCTGCAATGGCACCGCCTGCACTGCAGCAACTCTCGCCGACGGGCAATCTCTCGAGTAGTGGCCCTCCTTGCCACACTGGAAGCAAATCAGCTGACCGGTAGAACACGGCCCAAAATGTGACTTCCCGCATCCAGAACATCTGGGAGCAGGAGGTCTAGCGGCGTTCCCCGGAGTAGCAGTCTTTCTAAACTGATTTGGCGCTTGCTTAGCCGCCATCTGCTTGCCCTTGCCTTTGTTCGCAAAATTTTTACTCTTCCAGGGAGTGGAACCGCCGGTACCCTGTGGTACCTCCATCTTGGCCTTCTTGGCCTTACTCGTGCTGTAGAAGTCCTCAATATCACGACACTGCTGGACCAGTGTCCCAAAATCTCTGGATGCAGACCCAGCTAAGTAACCAGCAATATCCTCATTAAGTCCCCTGCGGAACTTAGCAGCCAAGAATGTAGGAGTAGGCCTCGCCATCCTGAAGTGTGAAAACTTCACCAGCTCATTAAACTTGGCCAGGTACTCGTCGACAGACATCGAGCCCTGAACCAACCGGTCAAACTCCCCCTGCTTCCTCTCCTGTGAGTCATAAGGGAAGTACTGACCCAGGAAGCTCTCCTCGAAGAATGGCCATGTCATCACATGACCTTGCATCTCATAGACCTGAGACAGGTTGGTCCACCACTCATGGGCCTCGCCCTCCAGCATGTATGTGGCGAACAGCAGCTTCTGCGGATCGGTGCACTGCATGATCCGGAAAATCTTGTCCAGCGCCTGTAACCATCTGGCAGCAGCAATGGGATCATACGATCCGTCGAAGGTAGGTGGCTTATGCTTGCGGAAAGCATTCAGCCGGCGATCGATCTCGTCACGATCCTCAGCAAGTACGGGGATAGTCTGCATGGCCCCCGTCAAATGACTACCCTCACCCATCTGGCTCTGGGTGTCCTCCTGTTGACTAGGCGGAGGGGGAGGCGGTGGCGGCGGTGGAGGTGGTGGAGGACCCTGGCCCACAGCAGGACCATCCCTCAACTTCTCCAACATGACCCTCATCATAGTCATGTTGGCCATCCGGTTCTCCTCCAGAACCTCTGCCGTGGTTTGCCGGTTCGCATCTCGAATTGCGTCCAGCATCGCCCGGTTTGCCAGCCTCGTGGCTTCCTGGTCGGCTAGTCGGGCCGCCTGCATCTCAGCTAATGCAGCCAGGACAGGATCCGTCTGATCCTCGCTCGTACTCGTGTTCCTCCTTGGTGGCACCATGACTCTGCACAAGTTACACAAAGAATGAGTTGATCAGGCCCACGCCATGTGGTCACATATGCATTATAGTAACGCACACCAGTCAGAGAGAACACAAAGTAGACACGCAATAACACATCCTAAGTTATTGCAATACATACAGGCTTTTCCCTAGAAAGTGCTCTGATACCATAAAATGTAACAGCCCGTGTTAACCCGGATTGTTAACACACTATCGTATTAAGCCACACTTAATTAAAATGCGGAATAACTTTTTCTTTAATTCAATTATGACGTCATTAACTTAACCAACTTGTTTACTTAATCATTTTCATAAAAATACTGCCTGTATGTAAATTGCAAGACAACTAACTGAATACCTCGTACATAAATATAATGTGAGTATCTAAAACCACAGGTCTACACAAGTAGCCTGGGTCAAAATCCTGATACTTAATTACAACATTAACATAAAAAGACGATAACAATCATGTGGCATGGACAAACCCCATGCTCACCAAATAAGGCAACAATGCCCACAAATAGTCTCAACATAAACTTAACATAAATAAAGCAGAAAACATAATAACAGTCGGAAATAATAACAGCAGTCAGCATATCATCAAACCAACTCAGCTCTGGCCTCCTGCCACCCGAGCCCTCAACATTACCTGATCCTGAAATAAGCGTCCCCAAACGTGGGGTGAGATCTCTAACAAGAAATCTCAGTAAGACAAGGGGTCCTCAAGGAGTCTCCACCCCAAGCTCACTTACATGTGTAATATAAGTTCAAAAACAGTATTTACAATATAAGTTCCAAAACTATGCGATGCAGCAATTATTCATGTCATGTGTGCTTTCAAATCTACTGGCCAGAGAAATGTAGGAATACGTCTATGCCTACATGAGTACATGGATACTACCTGCACCTCACCCACATGCTTCTCCATCTTGTATGTACTACATACTCAGGATTGCCGTCTAGGTGGACACCACATGCATATCATAATAGCTCATTACATATAAACAGCTCAACAGCATTTCCAAAATAATCAAAGCATGTAACACAGCATGCATAAACCCATCCCCATGGGACATGGTGGAACATCAAAATGGCTAAATCGAGGACACGAAAGCTTACCTTGCAAGCTAGCTATCCAAGCCAAGAGTCCAACCACTCACTAGTCCACAACCAGCAGTATCACAATCTGATATGGACCATTAATAAGTCAATATAAATGCATCACAAGCATACAACTTCAAAGACTACGCCTTTCCTTTACGTTTTACGTCTTAAGGCTTCCAACAAAGCCATAAGCCCTTAATCATATGATTCTGACTTAGTCCATTTATTATAGAAGTCCAACTTCCTTAAACTAGGGTCCACACACACCCCATAGCTTACTGTTCATACAGTGAAGCTACTGTCTGCGCAGAACCCAGGATATCCGGATATCAGAAGGGCATATCCGGATATGCCATATCCGGATATCACACTGGACATATCCGGATATGTCATATCCGGATACCCAGATCCCATATCCGGATATCAATATCCGGATACCATATCCGGATACTGATATCCGGATATCTGTTCGACAAATATCCGGATATCTCACGACAGAATGCAGTTTCTGCATTTCGTGAGTATCCATCCCAAAGATCCCACTTTTAACACATGTATACGTTAAAGCATGCATCTTTAAGCATATTTAGGTTTACTTATGTGTTAGTTACATGTTAAACCCATTAACATACCAAGATACCACCTTTAAACCATAAAAACACATGATCAAGTTAAGGTGACTTACCCCAAAGCTTGGTCAGTAGTTCAAGGTGACTTTGGAGTTCACAATACTGCACACAAGTCCAGCACACCCAAGGACACGAAAATGCCACACCAAAGGTTGGTTCTTGGCACCAAAGGAGGCTTCTTGGAACCTCTAATGGCATGAACAATGGTTCATAACCATGGAAACACACCACAGCCCACAAACACCCCCTCACCCAGCACCTCCACTCAGAAAAGGTTGCACCACCCTCACCCAAGACACACTCTAGTTGCTTGGAAGAAGGAATGGTGAAGAAGATGGAAGAAGAAGGTTACCAAACTCACAAATGGTGAAAGGAAGCAATGAAACAGTGTTTTCCCTCACAAGGCAGCAGCCACTCTACGTAGGAAGGTTTAGAATGTTTAGGGTTTTGTGCCAAATGGGTCTATTTATAGGCACAAGGCCACAGACGCGCAGTATTAGCCTTAATCGCAAAGTAAAAGATCTTGATCTCAAACTTCGGATTCTAGACCTACGCATTTTTCTAAGATTTGTCATATTTTTATTTTATTTTTCGGAGCACCTTTCCGGTACGCGCTTTTCCATAGCCAGTATCAGTTCTGGCATCAGATTACGTCGTTTTGACTTGAAACTTGTTTTACAAGTCCTATATAATATTCTAGTAATTATCATGCGTTCGTTATAATTTTCCGGGATACTTTTCCGGTACGCATTTATACCGAGTAGCAGAACCGGTATCTGCGCTTTTCTTCCGAAAAGCGACTTTCAGCATTTTTACTCACTCAATATAATTATCTAAGCCCATTAATAATTATTAGGGTCAATTATGGAATTATTTCCTAATTATCATAATTAATTCACTAATTACCTTAATTAGCGGTGCGGGTTCTTATAATAGGGCTCATGAGGAGTTCCGGTTGGGTATTGCCATGGAGTCTTCTCAACCATGGGAGAGGCGCCAGGACTGTCTCGGGAGTTATATGATGGAGTCCTTGAACATGAATCCATGAGTGGATGTTCTTGGGTTGTCTCCAGTTGGTGAGTGATATTGCATTGCTTGCACATTGTATGATGTTATATTTGCACATTGAGTGAGCCATGGGGTGGAGAAACCTCCAGGGCCCTTGGTTTACTGAGATATATTTATATATCTCACCCCGTGTTTTGGGGCATCATTTCAGGTCAGGTTGAGCCTGGAAGAGTGGAGCATGAGGTGTATGTTGGAGGCACCATGTGATGAGCATTGGATAGGGACACATCTTGCATATGTTTTATGCTTTAGACTTAGGCCATGAACTTGTGCATGTTGAAAATGCCATGCTTGTATGTTCATGACTACTTGTTAAGTCTTTCAATTTGATGTATATGTAGGACTTTAGTATATATTGTATATTTGAGTGAGCATGGGACTTGTCCATTGCCACATTCATTGTATTTGAAGCCTTGACAAGAATTGTTGTAATATGGTCCATAATTGTTGTAAAATGGCCATTGGATTAAAGACTTGTAAATGATGTTTCAATGAATGGAAATGCATGTTTGAGGGGCCTAATGCCTAAATTAGAGTATGTTTAAGTGTTGTGTGGAGTACTAAGATGTTAGGGATGGATTACACAACCCTTCTTGGGCTTAAAATGCTGTAATCTGTCACTTTTACTGCATAGTAATCGATTACCCAAGCATGGTAATCGATTACCATGCAACAGGAGACGAAATTTGGCTACTGTCTTCACTGGTAATCAATTACTGAGGCTTGGTAATCGATTACCATGTGAGGTAATCGATTACCCAAAGTTGGTAATCGATTACCAGAACAGAGGATGTGAAAAATTGGCTACTGCCTTATTTTTGACAGGTGGTAATCGATTACCACCCACTGGTAATCGATTACCACAGTGTAAATTTTGAAAATTTGAGTTTTTCTGGACTAAAAGAAAGGGGTTTAACTTGATGGGTAGAACTCCACATGGTACGTGGTTTGAAACCACGCGTAACTAATGTAAAGGGGTAGAACATGGTAAGATATGAAACTAAGTTGATGGGTTTTAAATGAGTTGAATAAAAAGAAAGAGTAGAGGTGTTGTTAAGCTGAATGCTTCCGCGTATTGCATTTACAATTATAGTATTGTTTTAATTGATTACGGAAAAGGTTATTGTTAAGAAAAGGAATATGATAAAAGGAAAAAGTTTGCCCGTAATTTAATTAACTCAATTACTGTGATTGTAACTGCGCTTAATATCATAATCAATGTTAACAATACCAGTACGTTACGGGCTGTTACATTTTATGGTATCAGAGCAGTTTCTTTAGGGAACTCTGATGATTGTATAATTGAGTTGAGTGTTGTATAGTTGTACGTAGACTCTTATTGACTGCTATACATGTGATTCCTTAGTTTGGGCCTGATCAACCCATTCCTTTGTGCTCAATGTATGGTCAGTATAAGATGCCTTCGTGACAACCCTGGAGCACCAATGCCAGTCTTTAGGCTAAGGTGGTGGGTACAGTGTTGACTACCCCACGGATGGATATGTTAGTAAGTGAATTTGGTATAATTGAGGACTTAGTGAGAATAAATTGTGATACTGTCATTGAGGACTTAGTGAGAATGAATTGATATAAGATTTTTAACCACTTTGGGTAGAATGCTACCATAGTTGAATGCTTGGTCTTGTGGTTAGTAAGCATGATTGAATTGAGTTGATCTTATGATGATGTGGGTAAGTCTTCCCTAAATGTTTGGGGAGTTAGAATAATCGAGTATATGTGGAATTAGTAGTATATCTTTGATGTGGTAAGGGAATTGGAACCCCGATGAATGTGTGAAAATTTAATATGAGTGTTCATATGGAATATTGGATACCTTAGGGTAAAGTATAAGGTTATAAGACCCTTGATGAGGGCATACACTTGGATGACTTAAGATGCTTGGATGTAGAAGTAAATTGAAATTTCAAATTTTGGATTGAGGATTGTGAGTAACTTAAGAGAACTATGGAAATGATGTAATGTATAATTCAATGTTGAAAATTGGGACGTTAGTCCATGATGATTTAATGTGGCTGAATGTAAGTGAAGATATCATATGTACAAAAAGTAAAATATAAGAAGTTGAGGAAATTGCCCTGTAAGGCATTGGATGAATTTGATTGAAAGTATGTGAGTCCATGAATTGAGGATGGTTGGACTTGACAAATGTGAGGTGAGAAAATATAATTGAGTGTGGTGTAGTAATGAGACTAATATGCTTCCATAATGTTGTGGAGCATTGCAACTTGGATGATGTGGCTTAACTATATGTGGATAAAAATCCTGTGATGGCTAAGTGCCAGTATATATATATGTGTATATATGTTTTGTGAAGGCCGGGGTGCCTATACGTATATTTGTGTTGTTTTGAGTTAGTAAACTCTGTGGTAAAAGAAAAAATTATTTTTGGTAAAAGAGTAGTGATGCAATGGAGATTCCCTATGATGGGAAATGTGAAGAGATTGTCTCTTTGGAGTGTCGTTGGATGCTCAATGTGGTATGGGGTTCCTGATGGAGTCCCGGTGTGCAAGTTATACCATGGCACACATGTTGGTAATAATGTGGCAATTGAAATTGTCCTGGGTTTCCCTTTGTGGATTGAATCCTAAGAGGTGTTGCTCTTGGAAGTTCCAGGCGAGCGCTGCTCGAAGTTGGAATTTATCTGGTGGTCCCGATGCGCAGAATGCATGGACTGTTAAATGATGGCACCCTAGGTGTCATAGTGAAATATTGAGAGTAAAGTGATGCTATGTTAAGGAAGTGGATCTTCCACAGTGTTGAGCATGGTTGCTATGAGTCATGATGGACAATGGATTAGGACTGTACCAAACATGGGTACTGTAGGAATTGAAGGTTTTGTGTCAAAAAAAATGAAAAAGATGCCGAGATCATGTGAGGAGGATTATGTTATAGACAAAGACTAATGACTAGTCAAGTGAAATGAGTAGAATGTTGGGGAAAGAACCATATTGGAAAGTTATAGTGATGGTGCAAAAGTAAGATATAGCTAGTATACCATTATGTATCTATATAAGACTCTGTTTGCCGTTATATACGGATTTGATGTGAATGTGTTTATCTTTGTGTGGCTTATATGCCCGGATCATGTGGCTCTCTCCGTATGGATTATGTTCCCGGAGATTATTATTATTTTATATAAGTAATGAAAGGTGAGGTAGAACCTTGTGTTAGTGGGACTGTTAGTACAGCCGATGGCATGTTACCTCTTCTTGCGTGAATTATAAGGACAGATTCTCTGATTGGTGGGGCATTGCACCTGGGGCCCTTAGGACAGCAAGAGCTCGAGGGGTTAAACCTAAGGATGTTCTTACCCATTGCATTAGAGGATTGTATCTTGTGAGGAACGCAAGAGGTGAATTTTGGATAACTTAAGTGAACTGTAATATGCCAAATATGATGAAATGTGTGAGATGCCATGAGAGGGCAGTTTGAGTTATGAAATTGAGCACTCGGGGATGTGCATGAGTGTGTACCAAGGTTGGTAGTATGGAATTATGACTTTACGGAAATTGTAGGATGAATTATTGAGTTGTCACCCTATGTGAAGGGAATGGAAAGTTGATTAGTACTGATGGATTGAGTCAAAGTTTTATGGAAAGGCTTGTGATGGTGAGATGCTAAGCTAAGCTGGTGGCCTGAGTGGCCAAGGATTTTGATAATTGATAAATTGTGATGTAGCCAAGTGAGAAGGTGTGATACTAGTTGTTAAAGAGAAATGTATTTGGTAAAATAAAAGGCTGATACTTCTTCCCTGGTGGTAGAGTTACTGATGGAGTTGTATAGAGGCAAAATATAGTGAGAGATGTGTTAAAAATACACAATGTTGATGTTGTTTTTGGCTAGGTATCAAGATATATGATTGAGAGTGCGGGTAGTACTTTGAAATGGTCCGAGAGACTTGTGTAACAACTGATATGAAATTATGAAAGTAATGATAATGATGGATTTAGTCTTTGTGGCATGATAAATAGGCTTTGAAAATCCCTATATGATGGGACAGGTAGGAGAGAGAGATGATATGTGACCTTGGAGTGATACATACTGGTTGAATGAAATGATAATGAAGGTGAGGTGTATTGAATGAAATGATAATGAAGGTGAGGTGTATTGAGTGAAATGATGATGAAAGTGATGTGTATAGAATGAAATACATGTGGAATTGATAACATGAGTATGGGATGAAAATTAAAGATAATTGGTAGTGAAATCTTAGGCATGTTGCCTTTAATGTGAGAAATCAATGATGACCTATGTGTCAAGTCTGGAGATGGTTAGTTGAATTTTGTAAGTGTGAGCTAGTATATGAAAATTAATGAGTGAATTCATGGTTGAAGGCTTTGAATTAGCCGATGTAGTGTATAAAATTCATGAGTGAAGTCGCGATTGAAAGCGTTGAAATGACTGATGTGAGGTATGAATTGTAATGTGTGGTCCATTGGGGACCAGATAAAGGTCTTGAGAAAGTGATTCGCCGTTGTGTTTTGGCGAGAGTTGGTAAACCTGTAAAGTTGGATTCAAACGTTTAGCACAGAAATGGTGCTTGTTAAAGGTAAAGAGTTGAGGTGAAATTGTATGTTATAGGTTAAGAACATGAGAAAAGCAAAGTGTGTATATATGAGTTGTGGCTAAATGCCAAAAATGGGAATTGCCCCTCAGAAAATAAAAGTTTAGCGAGCGGGAATTAGATGACTACCCGGTGAATTGCACTGAGAGGCTGTGAGATTGCATAATAGTGTTTAATGTGGAATAAGGAATGTGAAAGAGATTGATGACAAGAGTTAATACTCCGTGGAGATAAAAAATTCAAAGAAGGAAAATTGTGGCTGTATTGTGCCAGTAAGTATTGGTTGCCTGTGTGGCACAGATTGAATAGGATGTAGCATAACCCTATGGGTATATTGGTTGATAGGTTAATTTGGTAGGAAAACCTGCCAAGAGAAAATATGGGCTATATGTGCTAGGTAGCCGGACTTGTGAAAAGAAAGTGAAAAGAAATTGAAAGAAATTGGCTTGGTAAAGCAGAGAAAGTGCACAACTGTGTGGTGCGCTCCGGTTGTTCACATGTGGTGTCACCGGTTGAGATTGAAATTGGGGAGGACTTGAGGTCTCCCATTGGGCCTTTGAAAGGCAAGGTCATTGTGAAATGTGGCTGAAAAGCCAAAAGATAGAAATGTAAACAATTATTTTGGTGTCCGCGCACTGATGGAGCTTCTTGGGTACGGGGGACTGAGATTCTCTGGCTGTATCCCGAGTTAGCATATGTGCATAGTTGATTTTGCGGACAAAATTCTAAAAAGGTGGGGTGAATATAACACCTCGGAAAATTAAATGTGAATTTATGTGATAAAATATGGGTTTAAGAGGGAAGGATTAGTGAAAATCAGAGAAATTATGGCCAAAAAGGGCAAAAGGGCAAAATGGTAATTTGCCAAAAACGTAAACCGAGGCATGAAAAATGGAGTTAGAGATTTTATATGACAAAAATAATGCTGGAAATGGAATCAGGATGGAAAATTGAGTGAATAGGCAAAATTGTGAAAAAGTGATGAATAGTGACCTTTTAAGTGAAAGATACTGCGGTACGAGTGTACCGATAAGTGTGAAATTTTTATGAGTATTTTGAGGAAAGAAAAATATGACATGGACTGGAAAAATATGTAGATTAAGAAATTGTGATCCTAATTTTTATTGGAGTTGAAGTTAGATCGCGTGTGGGACCCGTGTGACCGAAGTCACTTGGCCCCCACCCTCTTTTTCTTCTTTCTTTCCTTCTCTTTTTCTCCTTCACGGCGCGCCCTCCCCCTGCAAATGAGAACAAAAACCCATTTCTTCCCATTTTCACCAATTCTTCATTTCTCCACCAAATCACTTGGTTTTGGTGTTGAAATCTATTGTAAACAACCTTCTAAAGCCATTGGTGATACTCCCAAGCCTTGAAATCATCTCCTTGGGGCGAAAATAGACAAACTCAGATCCGAACCATGTTGATGTTCTTGAAGTTTTGAGATTTTTTGGATCTCCTTTGGATTGATGGAGCCTTGGTGGTGTTCCTACACTTGATGGTGAGTATATTTGTGGTACTTTTGTGGTTGATTTTGTAGATCTAGAAATTATGCTTTGAATCTTTAATCTTAGATGTGTGATGATAGAGAGCTCAAATGGAAAAATGCTATTAGATGAAAATGCCTTAGAATGATGCATGAAAGCTAGAAATGCTATGATAAATTTTGGTGAAAAAGTCAGGTTTTTAACTTAGGAAAAATTTGTGGAAATTTCATGAAAATGGGTAAGTGATGTAATTGAATAATTGAATGATGGACCATTGGTATAGGTTGATAATGTGATAATATGATTAGTGTGTGTGTTAAAATGGAATTGGAAACATTGTAGAATGAACCTTTGAGGAATTCGAACCATAGAGGGGTTTGGAAGGAAAATGATGTAAAGGTTGTGAATTTGATGGAGTATGATATAAAATGATGTTTAAATGGATGATGGTATAGTGTGATATAGTGGAATGAGGAGAAAGAATGTGTGATGTACGATGTAATTGGTAAATTAACCTATAAAAGAGATTGAAGTAAAATGGTATGGAAAAATAGCCCTTGGCCTAGGTGATTTAAATGATGATTAATTGTGTAAATGAATGGTTTACATTGGAATTGTATTGATAATCATGTTGTGGATTATCTAGGTTGCCTCTTTTGGACGCTTTGGAAGCGGGTAAGCTTGGAGCTTACGTTTGGAGCATGGGCTCGGTATTGAGGTAACCTTTGGAACTGGGGTTTAGCCCTTGTGTGCTCCACCACACCTAGTGGATGGTTGTGGTTGGATTATGTGGTTATGACATTGTGTGATTGTGTGCTTGTATGCATATTGCTTGATTTTTTGAAAATTGTTTGGTCACTGGCCAGTTGACGTGTGGAGTTTGGACATCCGCTGGATCATTTCGTGACGGAATGCCAGTTGGAATGTGCCATGGAGTCGACTCTGGGAGCGACGCCAGGATGATCCAAACGGGGACGTCCGCCGGATAGGGCTCATGAGGAGTTCCGGTTGGGTATTGCCATGGAGTCTTCTCAACCATGGGAGAGGCGCCAGGACTGTCTCGGGAGTTATATGATGGAGTCCTTGAACATGAATCCATGAGTGGATGTTCTTGGGTTGTCTCCAGTTGGTGAGTGATATTGCATTGCTTGCACATTGTATGATGTTATATTTGCACATTGAGTGAGCCATGGGGTGGAGAAACCTCCAGGGCCCTTGGTTTACTGAGATATATTTATATATCTCACCCCGTGTTTTGGGGCATCATTTCAGGTCAGGTTGAGCCTGGAAGAGTGGAGCATGAGGTGTATGTTGGAGGCACCATGT
>JAVKPL010007629.1:0-30112 GCA_032173675.1 Gastrolobium villosum
TTCAGATCCAGATGATCAGGGAAAAGTTGAAGCAGGCGCAAAATCGTCAGAAGAAGCTACTACGATGTCAAGCATCGTCCACTGGAGTTCAGCGAGGGAGAGCACGTGTGTTGTGAAACTTTCACCTGTCACCGGTGTTGGACGGGCACTCGGCGTGAGGAAGTTGAGCCCGCGATTCATAGGGCCCTACCAGATCCTTGGTAGAGTAGGACCAGTTGCCTATCGACTCGCCTTACCTCCGAACCTAGCCAACATCCACGACGTGTTTCACGTGTCTCAGCTTCGGAAGTACATAGCAGATCCTTCGCACGTGGTGCAGCCGGATGATGTGGAGGTTCGGGAGAACCTAAAGACTCCCGTCGGACCACTCAAGATTCTCGATCGAGGTGAGAAACAGCTTAGGAGCAAGATCATTCCGATGGTCAAAGTGCAATGGTCAGGAAGGACTCCTAAGGAGTGTACCTGGGAGCGAGAGGACGAGCTTCTCCGACAGTATCCCGACTTTCGAGACAGGTATGTTTCTGATTTTGAGGACAAAATCCTTAAAAAGGTGGGGTGAATGTAAGAACCCGCACCGCTAATTAAGGTAATTAGCGAATTAATTATGATAATTAGGAAATAATTCCATAATTGACCCTAATAAGTATTAATGGGCTTAGATAATTATATTGAATGAGTAAAAATGCTGAAAGTCGCTTTTCGGAAGAAAAGTGCAGATACCGGTTCTGCTACTCGGTATAAATGCGTACCGGAAAAGTATCCCGGAAAATTATAACGAATGCATGATAATTACTAGAATATTATGTAGGACTTGTAAAACAAGTTTCAAGTCAAAATGACGTAATCTGATGCCAGAACTGATACTGGCTATGGAAAAGCGCGTACCGGAAAGGTGCTCCGAAAAATAAAATAAAAATATGACAAATCTTAGAAAAATGCGTAGGTCTAGAATCCGAAGTTTGGGATCAATATATTTTACTTTGCGATTAAGGCTAATACTGCGCGTGTGTAGCCTTGTGCCTATAAATAGACATTTTGGCACACAACCCTAGACATGCTTATTTCCTACGTGGGTTTTGGGTGGCTGCAGCTTGCCTCCCTTCTTCCTCCCTTCATCCTTGGCCTTTTGGCTTGAAAGTTGCCACCTTTAGCTTAATCCTTCCTCTTTCACCATGGAAACACTTGAGTGAGTGCATTGTAAGGGGTTTGTGATCTTGTTTTCTGAGGGTGCTGCTGTGGAGGGTGTGTTTGAGGGCTGTGGTGTTGTCTCCTTGGTTATGAACCATTGTTCATACCATTAGAGGTTGCAAGAAGCCTCCTTTGGTGCCAAGAACCAACCTTTGGTGTGGCATTTTCGTGTCCTTGGGTGTGCTGGACTTGAGTGCAGTGTTAAGAGCTCCAAAGTCACCTTGAACTACTGACCAAGCTTTGGGGTAAGTCACCTTAACTTGATCATGTGTTTTTATGGCTTAAAGGTGGTATCTTGGTATGTTAATGAGCTTAACATGTAACCAACACATAAGTGAACCTAAAATGGATTAAAGATGCATGCTTTAACGTGTACATGTGATAAAAGTTGGATCTTTGGGTTGGATATTCACGAAATGCAGAAACTGCATTCTGTCGTGAGATATCCGGATATTTGTCGAACAAATATCCGGATATCAGTATCCGGATATGGTATCCGGATATTGATATCCGGATATGGGATCTGGGTATCCGGATATGACATATCCGGATATGTCCAGTGAGGTATCCGGATATGGCATATCCGGATATGCCCCTTCTGATATCCGGATATCCTGGGTTCTGCGCAGACAGTAGCTTCACTGTATGAACAGTAAGCTATTGGTGTGTGTGGACCCTAGTTTAAGGAAGTTGAACTTCTGTAATAAAAGGACTAAGTCAGAATCATACGATTAAGGGCTTATGGCTTTGATGGAAGCCTTAAGACGTAAAACGTAAAGGAAAGGCGTAGTCTTTAAGTTGTATGCATGTTGTGCATTAATATTGACTTGATATATGGTCCATATCAGATTGTGATACTGCTGTTTGTGGGCTTGTGAGTGGTTGGACTCTTGGCTTGGATAGCTAGCTTGCAAGGTAAGCTTTCGTGTCCTCGGTTTAGCCATTTTGATGTTCCACCATGTCCCATGGGGATGGGTTTATGCATGCTGTGTTACATGCTTTGATTATTTTGAAATGCTGTTGAGCTGTTTATATGTAATGAGCTATTATGATATGCATGTGGTGTCCACCTATAGGGTAAGCCTGAGTATGTAGTACATACAAGATGGTGAGGCTGTGGTGAGGTACAGGTAGCGTCCTGGTACTCATGTAGGCATAGACGTATTCCTACATTTCTCTGGCCAGTAGATTTGATATGCACACATGACATGATTAATTGCTGCATCGCATAGTTTTGGAACTTATATTGTAAATACTGTTTTTAGAACTTATATTACACATGTAAGTGAGCTTGGGGTGGAGACTCCTTGAGGACCCCTTGTCTTACTGAGATTTCTTGTTAGAGATCTCACCCCACGTTTGGGGACGCTTATTTCAGGATCAGGTAATGTTGAGGGCTCAGGTGGCAGGAGGCCAGAGTTGAGCTGATTGATGATATGCTGACTGCTATTATGTTTTCCTACTGTCTTGCATAATTTATCTTTTTTTATGTGCTTAATTTAATTTAATTTAAAAAATAAAATAAAAATAGTGATGATGTAAGATACAAGCTTTCATGGAGTGAGCTGCTCCAATATTGAGAAAACTTCCCAAAATCTATGAAGTTATCTGGTTAGCTTAGTCTAGATATTAATGAATTCATAGTATTTTTTTTTTGGTGAGCAAAAAATTTAAGTGGGATCAGACACCAACATTCCACCAGGGTCAGAAAAGACCCCCAAATGAATGATACTTTTTTGGTAGCCAATTCACTACAATTGTTGAACTAGTGAGAGATCTAGTTATATTTATTGACTCTCATGCGGGATCTTTTCATGAAAAATTAACAAGTCAGCAAATCATGATTAAGAAATAATGTAATGTGTGATATCATGCAAGATTTTTTGAATGAGCAATGCAACATGGTTAACACCACAAATTAAGAAGAAATAAAATTAATAAACAATATAATCTAATAAAATCAAGAAATTATTTTTCAATCAATTTAAGAAAATGTTAATAAGAACTCCAGAGCTAGTGATAAATGGAATGCAAAAATCCACACATCTACTAATATATGTTTAGGGAGGATCTATTTACATATACATTTTGGGATAGGATCTTGTGACAACTAAATAATGTTATTACCAATATTATGACCGCATCTTAACCGTTGATTTATGTCAATCAACGATTATCATTTATTACGAATTAATAATTAATTAATGAGTTTGATTTGAAAAATGATAAACGTTGATTGACGGAAATTAACGGTTAAAATGTGGTCGTAACATTGGTTGTAACATTATTTGGTTGTCATAATATCCTATCCTATATATTTTCAGTGATGAGATACAATAATTTGCTGTCTTACAAAGAAAGATTGTCACTTGAATTCCATACATCTTGTTTTTTAAGTTTATTTGACCCGAATGTAAGAAATGTTATTACTTGAATTTTTTATGATTTAAAATGTGATGTTGACATGTATAAAAAGTAATTTATAATGAGACAATATTAGTTGTCCATTAAAAACAAGAAGAGGTTATATCACATGTCAGTCAGTTTCATTAAAGGGAAATTATACTATTATGTTACATAAGATTCATCTCTCATTTTACACTCACCTAAGAAGACGTGCATTTCTTTTCTTTCTTTCTTTCTTTCTTTTTTAAATTTGATGGGACCCGCTTAATTTATCTCAAAACATGAGATAACTTCTCTCATATAACATGAGAGAAGTAAAACCCTTCATTAAATTGCTGATATCACATATAAGGCGTTATATTTAATTGACACGGAGTTTCAGCCAATGTTATTTGTGCATAATTATCTATGCAAAAGCATTTTGTTATGTTACGTGAGAATTCAATTCTCATGTTATGATCCTTTGATTTACATGCTCATGTTATGATCCTTTGATTTACATGCAATTTTTTTTCTTTTTTAATAAATACGTGACTCATCACTAATTAAGTCACAACATGATAATTCAATTATCAAGCAACATGAGAAAATCAAACCCTTTATTTTATATTAAAATAAAAAAGGGATTTCAAATGACAAAACAAGTTTATTTCCTTATAAAATAATGAAAGTTAAATATAGGATACCATTTATTCTCTAATTTTGTGAAATTTGGTGATCTTGAAATCATTTATGAATAGTATAAGGGTTTTATAATTCTCATGTTGAATAAGAATTGAAATCTTATGTTGTAGAGATAAAAAGCATGTGGGACTCATGTATTAGAAAAAATTATATGTAGGATCCATGTCAGCACGGAAATCGAAGGGTGTGTAGGAAAATTTGAATTCTTATATTGAATAAGAATTATAAAACCCATAGTATAATAATAAGTATTATATGAAAATCTGAAATAACAAGTTTAAATTTTTTTATTTTATATACTAACTTTTTTTTTTGGTAAGCTATTTTATATACTAATATTTTGTACGAATAAAATTTACCATTTTTAAAATATTCTTTGACAATTTCAATTGTAAAAAAATTCAAATTCAAATCTTGAAAGGGTCTTCCAAACAATAATGGTATAAAATTAACTATTAAACAATCTTAAATTTAAAAAATTAAATTATTTGTATTTGGAAAATATTTAAAGTAATGTTATTTTGTATATTATCATAAGAAAAGTAATATTATTTCTAATTAATAAATCCTCATTAAATATTTTTAATTGATGAATATTCTTAATAGATAAAATTAAGAAATGTTATTAAGATATTAAAAAAGATTCCTATTTATTTTAAATATTATATGTTAATTCTTTAACTGCACTTCTTAACAAATGCTTAAATTGTTTTCAAAAAAGAGTAATTTTAAATCCTAAAAAATGCAAAGCTTAACTTCCATATCATTAATCAAAATAAAAATTAATAATATTATTAATTATTAATTCCTGATAATAAATAATAAAATTATTTTTTCAAAAAATTATTACGTATTTGCCTTTTAATTTAATAAGCTATATTTTAATTCCTTAAGTACCCTCCTTGACAAATCTTCATAATAGCTGTGTTTTTTATTTTGATTTATTTGCTTATATGTTCTGAATAAATTTATTTAAAAAGATTTGATTAGATTTTTACAAAATAAATGATTCTTTTTAATAAAATTTAATTTTTTTCAATTATAGTCAGATCCTTAAGTTTTTCCATTAAATAAAATATCAATAATTTCTTTCCCTCATGGCATTCCGAGCATTGAAATAAAGGAACCGATAAATATTTCTACCTACCAAAAGAAAATAATTCTAAATTTTATGAATTCATTAATTTCTTTTTCAATTTTTCTTCACTCGAAATAAAGGATAATTTAATAAAGATGGAATATCATTTGAAAAGTGTTATCACTTATTAGTGCTGTAGCAACTCACTCTTTTTTTTTTAAATTAAATTAAATTAAACATATTTTTAAAATCAGTGATAAATTATGCAAGTGAATTTGTTTATCTTCTATTTAAAATTTAATACAAAATTTAAACAAGATTAGGATTTTGTTATTATTTAGTTTACTTCATGTTATGACATAGCTGTCCATGCGTTTGCCAACGTCTCAAAGTGCTAGCACAAAAACAGAAAAGATAACGTGTTAACATGGTAGACAATAGTATCACGTATTAGAGGAAAAGTTAATTGAAGAGAAAGAAAAGAAAAATAACTTTTAAATCTAACGGTGATTAGAGTTGTAGTGAAGTAGTAGTAGAAAAATTTGATAGTATGAATATCCTATCTCTTAAAAATAATGGTTGATTTGACAAAATTTGTTCTCCATAAAACTAGAGGTGATATCACATGTCAGAAGTTGCTTAAATTGATGATATCACACGTAAGGCGTTATGTTTGACAATTTCATTTGTAATTTTATGTTTTTCATTTTGTTTGGTTTGTTGTGCTTAATTTTTAAAAATAAAATTTTTTCAATGAAAAGTAAAAATATTTATTTTATATTAAAATAAGAAGGTATTTTAAATGACAAAACACGTTTATTTCTTTATAAAATAAAAAGTTAAATATAGGATACCATTTATTCGCTAATTTTGTTAAATTTGGTGATGTTGAATTCATTTCTTAAATAGTATAATTCATAAGTATTATATGAAAATCTGAAATAACATGTTTAATTTTTTTTATATGAATTTTTGGTAAGAATAAAATATACCTTTTTAAAAATATTCTGTATCACTTTTCAATTAATAAAAAAATGAAACATGTTGGATCTCCTTCGCGTTTACTCCGTGATCCCTAATAATAAATATTAAAATATTAAAGAGGATAAAAACCCCCCAAATGGGTGAAGGAGCCCCCCTTCTCTTCTATATAACGACACTGACGGCGTACCAAATACCAAGGTGGAGAAGACTGTGCAGTCTGAATTTGTTGCCTGTCTTGCTTGACGACGTGACAAAGCGGTATTCTCTGGTATAGATTTTCCCATTGTTGTTACCATTTATATATAACTTGAATTCCTTCAATGAGTTGAGATATATTCACTAAAATATTTTTTAGCATTTTCATAGATTTACTGATTACTTGCTTCTGCAATGACCAATGCTCAAACCTTCACATCAAGAATCTAGGGCGGCAAAGATCTTGTTCCCAAGTTGAAGGTATGTTTTCTCTTTAGTAGCAATTTATGGTATGGTCGAGATTTTTTGTGGTAGATATGATTCGACTTCCCCTGTTGGGCAAAGTGTTCAATCTCCTTGATTGAAGTCTACTTATTCGACAACTTCATTTATGCATGCATGAAGGTTCATTATTTATTTTGTTTGATTGATGTACAAATTCTCAGATCTATTCTGCCATAGATTCCGCCATCATAACCTATTTGGTTTTCAAATGCACCAACATCTATTTAATTAAAGTGGATCATCGCTTATTTGTGTATTGAGTTATAATGTTTGCCTGAATTTTCTTTCCCTATTATTCTTTTTTTATTTCTTCAGATCATAAATGTTCATTGGTATTTGTTAATTGCCATAAATATTTTTATGATCGCTTAACCTGTTTACTTATTCTGTAACAGATATTTTGGCACATTCAATTGATTTGAAGCCATGCAGGGTATAAATATTCAAGTATGAAACTAATATTCCTGGACCAACTTCAATAATGGAAAAAGATCCATCATCTCCTGAAAGACTAGTTCCAAGTATGAAAAAAGATTCACTTGCACATGTACCAGTAAGGTCGTGTAAAAAAACCATTTTGTCATGGTTGATAGATTGTAAGCTAATTGACGAAAATGAATCAAGTATTCTATATGGATGGCACAAAGGAATATGCAGCTTTGATAGCAACAATTGGTTATGTCCATTCTGCATATGCAAATACTGTGGAATTGGTGGAGAGAGTAAGGAATTCATCACATGTTCTTAATATTTAGCTTTTCCTTTCTTTCTCTTTTTTTGTCTCCTATTCTGGTGGGTGGTTAAAGCTTTACATATGGCATGTCACGGCTCCCCCCGTGTTTTTTCTTTCCTACCCCAAATTTATATGACATAATCCTTTGATGTTGCCGAAAAAGCAGATTTTCATGCTTCTGTAGTTCATTGGGGGTGCTTTAAAGATTTTGAAAAAGAAATCTCAAAAGAAACACCGGTGTTTATTTTTTTAATTTAAGCCATGACAATATTTTTTAATTATTCTTATATGATTCTAACATGATTTTTCATGTAGAGAATCAAATATAAGTTTATCCTCAAATCATCTCTCAATAATTATATAATTTAATTATGTAGAATACATATAGTAAAATAATTATTTTAAGTAAAAAAAGACATCATTCAATATTATGAGACAACACTTGCGGACTTGCGGTGACTGCCTTTGAGCTTTGATTTATACTATTACTTCTTTGAGCACCTCCATATCAACCTTGAGGGATTCATATATATCTTGCTCTAAATCCACAACACTTTATATAGTTCATGATAAATCGACTCATTTTCATTCATAATCGTCAGAGGATTATATTGGAAAAAAGGAAATTAATCTTTGTTTTATGATACTTGAACGGAACTAGTTTGTTCAGTAAAAACATATCACATTACTTGTATGACCATGTGAATAGGGAATATTTCTTATTCTTATAACTTATGTCATTAGGAGAACCGAGAACAATGTCGAATCTCCAAAGTAGCATCAACTAGTTGGTGGCTATGGTTGTGGCATTGGTGTGCCAATCTTTGGGAGCTGGCAGCATCAACTAGTTGGTGGCTATGGTTGTGGCATTGGTGTGCCAATCTTTGGGAGCTGGCAGCATCAACTAGTTGGTGGCTATGGTTGTGGCATTGGTGTGCCAATCTTTGGGAGCTGGCAGCATCAACTAGTTGGTGGCTATGGTTGTGGCAGCATCAACTAGTTGGTGGCTATGGTTGTGGCATTGGTGTGCCAATCTTTGGGAGCTGGCAGCATCAACTAGTTGGTGGCTATGGTTGTGGCATTGGTGTGCCAATCTTTGGGAGCTGGGGCTGTACTCCATTCTCGTTATTGTGTAAGGTATCCTTTTTCCTGGAGAAAGATGAGTAGATCATCGCAGCAGCTTGTGTAAGGTATCCTTTTTCCATTTGTTATTCTTTCCAACTTTTTTGGTTATTGAGTCTGTGAACACTCTTCTGTAGGACCGTAACTTTGCAATGCCCCTCGTGCTCAGATGCTCTCTTCCCTTGAAATAAAGATTTATAATTTTGTTTTGTGTTAACGAAGACTGTGATACATACTGTTATTGAATTCTTACTTTCTGGCTCTATAGATTTCATGAGAGGAGGATTGCAGAAATGCCTTTTATTGCCACAGAAGAGGCATACATGGGCCATGGAATTTCCCGGACGTTAATGACGATAATTGAATCGGTAAGTGATTAACAAAGTCCCTTGATCTCTTATATATAGAATATTGTCCATTCAACCATGTATAATCTATGTAGAGATTACAGAAAGATCTTAAAACAACAACTCAATTTGCCCTTACCCCCTAGTCAATTTCATATCATTGCCATTCATAACAATATTCTATATACCTAGATAATTTATAATGATCATCACTACCTTTTCCAGTTCCTGTGCAATCTTAAAGTTGAAAACTTGATCATTCCATCTGATCCAAAGACTGCTGGGATATGGAAGCCCAAGTTCAGCTTAATTCAATGAGATGAGCGAAGAGTTGAAGAGAGAAATATCATCCTTCAATATTCATGAGGAAGACTATTACAAGTACAAGAATCTTAGGATCCATACAGATGGTGAATGATAGGTTTATACTCTGTGGCTGACTGGATTAAAACTACAACAGTCTCTTTCCAAACCCAACAAGGCCAGAAGAGTTGGCATCCAAAGTGATGAGCCTAATGTCAACTGCCATTATATATAGTTAATAATGCATGTTGAATGTTGCATGATATTCAACCCTGATGTAGCGGCTAGAGGTTTCTATATGTTTTTCTTTTGGTATTGACGTTGCTATTGCTAGTGGATCCTCTCATGTAAAAAATGTGGTCATGTGGTCATGTTATTTGATTACAGTCATTCATTGATGATGAGATAAGAGAGATAAAATTATATAATTTTTAAATGAGTGTTTGTGATCAAATAACATGATCACATGACCACTTTTACATACGAGAGGATCCACTTCCATTGACATTTGGAAGTGTTTATGTCTTAGATTGCTAAATCAGCCTATTTTTGGACCAAGATTTATTTTGTTTAGTCTAATCATTATTTATTAAAAGCCATATTTCACTGACTCTATTATGATACTATCGTCTATCATCAACACGTTATCCGTCTTGATTGTTGCAGCACTTGACATATTGGCGTATGATGGATGATTATGCCACAACCGGAAGTTAACAATTAATAACTAAATCCTATATATGTTCAAGTTTTGTATTAAATTTCAAATAGAAGGAGGAAAAATAATTTCACTTGCATAATTTATCACTGTTTTTTAAAAGTGTGCTTAATTTATTTTGATTAGTAAAAAAAAATTGAGTTATGTGAGACACAAGCCTTCATTTGTGATTTGCTAGAGCATTGAGAAAACACTTTCAAAAAGCAATTAAGTTAAATTTTAGTTTATAAATGTAGTTTAATTGAAAACTAAGTTATTTTAAACTACTTTCAACGTTTTCCTAATATTTTTTTAAAATTAATTAATTATACTATAAATTACTTGGTTCATTTAAATTTCCTTTCACCCGTGTTTGTCCTTTGATTTTCCTTTTATTCTTTTTGTTCTTGTCCCTTGATAATTTTTTGGTCCGACTTTGTTCACTACTAGAGTTAAGTAACAACACAGCACAATAAAAAGTAACTCAAGGGCACAACCCAAATTTGTTCATTTTTGTTACCGACTAAAAGAAGTTACAAAATTTTATTGCATAAAAAGGAAAAAAGATCAATGAATTCTATTCTATTGCGATGATCATACCACAAGGCAAAACAGAGGTGGATGATGCTCTTGGAGCTCTCTCAACAGCTCCAAAACTCAGGTCAAACAATGTGTGAGAAAATGCCACAAAGCTTGGCCCTTACAACACAAAGGAAGCTGCACAAGTCAAGAATAAGAGCTCACACCAAAGGAACACCAACTTAGCCCCTCAACCCTCACACACTCAGTGGCTGAACACTCCCAAAAGCAACTCTCCACACTCACAAGTCACAAACACACCCTCACAAAGTGTTTTGATGAAGAAGCCAAGAAGAAAGATGGCTTCTTGGTCTTCAAGGTGAAGAAGGAAGCAATGGAGCACAAGGGAGGAGGCTGATCAGCCACAAGTCACGTAAGGAAGGAGTATGGCATAGGGCATTGTGCATAAAGTTGTATTTATAGGCATTTAAGTCACAAACGCGCAATCTAAGCCTTAATAGCTATGCAAAAGATCTTGATCCCAAACATTGGAAACTTAACCTACACATTTTTCTAAGAATTATCATATTTTTATTTTATTTTTCTGAACAACTTTCCGGTAGGCGCTTTTCTGTAGCCAGTATCAGTTCTGGCATCAGATCACATTATTTTAACTTGAAACTCGTTTTACCAGTCCTATATAATATTGTAGTAATTATCATGTACTTATCATAATTTTCCGGGATACTTTTTCGGTACGCATTTATACTGACTAGCAGAACCGGTATCTGCACTTTTCTTCCGAAAAGCGACTTTCAGCATCCTTACTCTCTTACTATAATTATTTAAGCTACATAATAATTATTAGGGTCAATTATGTAATCATTTCCTAATTTATCACAGTTAATCAATTAGTTACCTTAATTAGCGGTGCGGGTTCTTACATCTTGTAGGGGAATGAAGCTCAAGAAGCAACAGAAAGAAGAAAGAAGATTCTGAAGAAAGGGAAAATGCCTAAGTGTTGAGTGCTAAAATGTCCACACAGACCGTTTTAACGATCTTTACTCATCATTTTATTACTTGTTTAACTAGTGCACTTGCTAATCCAACAACAACATGACCATATTAAAAATTCCCCCATCTAGATCTGTAACTAGTTCGTTATCTAGGTTGGCTAGTTTGTTACCTTGAATTTGTTATTTGAGTTTATCATTTGTAACCAATTGCACTGCTACGTCTCTCTATATATTGACATGACTTTCATCAATAAAACAAAGAAATCGGTACATGTTAAATTACCGGGATTTGTTTTTCTCATGTTATATGAGAAAAAAACTCTTCCTACACACAACTAAAAAAAGGTGTGCCACTTATTTATTTATTTTTTGCTCTTTTTAAATAGGCGAGTCCCACACTTGATATATTTATGACATGAGATTACAATCTCATACAACATAAGATTTATTTTTCCCTAAATTAACCCACATGTTTGGGTATTTTTTATATAGTGATCGTTTTTATTTGCCATAACTTATGACCGAGAAAGATTTTAGTAAAAATTATTCAGCTCCTTCAAAATTGCGGAATTAAATCATTTAATATACAATAGACTTGACCGTGGGAAGTAATTCAATACATTTAAAGTACTTCAATTAATTTAATAATAGTGTAGAAATATGATCATGTATTGTTTTAATTTTTGTAAAAAATTATATAGGAAGATTTTCACTCCTAGAAACGGATAGAATTCTTATAGAATTTAAATGTTATGAATAAGAAGTTGAGTGTGAAGGGATGTTTCTTTTCACTATTGAACAGGCATAATTATTCACTGGTGAGCAGACATGACTCTTCACCGTCGAATAGGCACAACTCTTCATTGCCAATAGACAGCATTCATCATGACCGGTCATGATTTATAAAAATGGAAGGAAATCAGAAAAAAAAAATAAGTGACTTTTTTTATTTCAAATAGAGATAATATATTATATCCTAGGAGACAATTGTCCTCAAATCATGGATACCATAGAGGGGGCAATATTGTCTCAAGGACACGATATTTAACACTGGGTTCAGATTTTTTCTTTGTTGCATTCATATATTTTTGTACGGTATACTTTAAATTTGTAATATTGCATGTTTTAATTTCTTGTGTGTATTTCATGAAAATGTGTGTATTGTTGAAGCAATTTCTTTAACACAAATTATCCTCTCGCTCAATTATTTTAGCATCATTTTTCTAACATAAACAACCATTAGTAATGGAAATTAACAAAAACTTTTACATGCATGGAGCTTCCAAAAATCAATATTGACCAGTTCAGCAAATAGTGCTTTTTATAGGAGTTGAAATGATCTATGTTATATTGTGAGAATCAAATTACAAAGAAGCATATGTTAACTATAACTGCACTTCTTAACAAATGCTTAAATTGTTTTCAAAAAAGAGTAATTTTAAATCCTAAAATATGCAAAGCTTAACTTCCATATCATTAATCAAAATAAAAATTAATAATGTTATTAATTATTAATTCCTCATAATAAATAATAAAATTAATTTTTTTAAAAAATTATTACGTATTTGCTTTTTAATTTAATAAGCTATATTGTAATTCCTTAAGTACCCTCCTTGACAAATCTTCATAATAGCCGTGTTTTTTATTTTGATTTATTTGCTTATATGTTCTGAATAAATTTCTTTAAAAAGATTTGATTAAATTTTTACTAAATAAATGATTCTTTTTTATAAAATTTAATTTTTTTTTCAATTATAGTCAGATCCTTATGTTTTTCCATTAAATGAAATATCAATAATTTCTTTCCCTCATGGCATTCGGAGCATTGAAATAAAGGAACCGACAAATATTTCTAACTACCAAAAGAAAATAATTCTAAATTTTATGAATTCATTAATTTCTTTTTCGATCAATTTTCTTCACTCGAAATAAAGGATAATTTAATGAAGATGGAATATCATTTGAAAAGTGTTATCAGTGCTGTAGCAACTCACTCTCTTTTTCTTTTATAAATTAAACATATTTTTAAAATCAGTGATAAATTATGCAAGTGAATTTGTTTATCTTCTATTTAAAATTTAATACAAAATTTAAACAAGATTAGGATTTTGTTATTATTTAGTTTACTTCATGTTTTGACATAATTATCCATGCGTATGCCAACGTGTCAAAGTGCTGGCACAAACAGAAAAGATAACGTGTTAACATGGAGAGAATTTATTGTGGGGTGGGACCACCATTTTTTAGGTGGTCCCTTAATGTAAATGAGAGGGTAAAATTGGAAAAAAGAAGAAAAATAACAAGGATAAAAAGGAGAAGAAAAAATTAGTGAAAAAAAAAAATCTTTAAAGAAACTCATTGGGTGTTGATCCAATAGAAAATATTTCCGTTAACATGGTAGACAATAGTCTCACATTAGACTTAGAAAACTTCGCTTTTAAGTAAGAATGTTTAGATTAAAAAAAAAATATTTTGGTCCAAGCCAAACCCTAATTTAACCCTATAAGAGACAAACACCAAAGAGAATACATTAGGGTTCCACCGCAGCCGCAACAACAGCCTATGGCTGTTGATTTTGGGCTCATTTCGAATCACTTCCCGCATGCTTTTCAAAGGTCGACACTGATGTTTCGGTCTGGGAACAACGGCAAAGAATTCCACCACCGGTAATTCTTGCTGTCAAAGCTGCACTTCCTTTTGTGCCATCCATATAGCATACTTGTTCATCTTCCTCCATAAGTTTACAATCTATCAACCATCGGTGTTTTTACATGACCTTCTTCAAAGATTCCTTGTATATGTGGGCTTGAAAGCTTGCTGTTGAACCACTTTTCTACTAAACGACAATGTTAAATGGTAAAGTTGTTTAACTTCCATAATTTTTTTACTCGGTTAAATGTTTGAGATTATTAGGAGTGGAATTGGCACCACTTTTCTAAAGGGGCATTTTGTTTTTGTTAATCTTCTCCGTTTCTGTTTTAACAATTGTAAGCTGTGCAGGCATTTCGTAGATCTATAGATCACTTGCTTTTGCAATGACCAATGCTCAAACTTCAAAGGAATCTATAAAAATCTGCAAATCAAGAATCTATAGGGTAAAATCTTATTCCCAAATTCAAGGTAAGTTTTCTCCTCGGTAGCATTTTATGTTATGGTTGAGATTTTATGTGGCAAGATGATTCCACTTTCCCTGTTGGGTGTGTTCAGATCTCTTCGATTGATGTCACTTGAGTCTAAATTTTATGCTCAATATAAATTTTGGGATTGACGTACAAATTTTAAGATTTGTTAGGGAATAGATCGTGCTGGCATAATCTATTTGATTTTCATTTGAACAAACTTCTATATAATTAAAGTGGATCGCTTATTTGTGTATGGAAAAAATGTTTATCGTGTTAAATGACACAACTTATATCCACTTATACTCTTTTATTCTCACACAAAGAGGTGATGTAACACAATTTTACCTGATTTAAAAAAAATACTGTGTGTATTGGTTGTGATGTTTGCTTTAAAAAAAAATTCTTTTTTTCTTTCCCTATTACTTTATTTTATTTCTTCTGATCATGAATTTTTTCCTCTTCAAAATAATTTTTTAAGTCACTTGAAGTAAGAGTAAATGTTCATTGGTATTTGTTAATTTCCATAGCCAGTTTTTGTCAAGCTAATAGATGGAAGTTTTCTGAGAATAAACACGGATCAGTTGGTCATTGATAGATTCATAAATTAATTTGGGTGATAATACTCGATATCCCAAGAGAGAAATATATTTGTGAAAAGTCTAGATAGATTGGAAATTCATGAAAAACGTGACCTTTTTGTAGTTTCCGTTCATTATGGATCATTTAGATGTAAAATAAATAAATCATTTTCACTAGCCCTGACACTTATATTTGAAGAAGCATATTTTGTGTTCAAGCAACATTTTGTCAATTACATATGATGCAAAAAATAACACTTTCAATGTTTTTCGCCTGTGATAAATTATGATGGAAAAACATTATGGTCCTTCTATTAATGTTCAGTTTTCAATCTATTTGTGCAGTATCAACATCCCATATACACTTCGTAAGGTCAAGCAAGAAAAGCCATTTTGTCATGGTTGATAGATAGTAAGTTTATCGAAGAAGACGAACAAGTATGCTACATGATGGCACAAAGGAAAGTGCGGCTATGGCAGGAAGAATTACCAAGGGTGGAATTCTCTGCTATTGTTGCCATGGGAAAACTTCAGTGTGGACCTTTGAGAAGCATGCTAGAAGTGATCTTAATGTATGAATTCTCTTCTAGACTTAAATGTTAAGTTAACCTTGATATATAGGAAGATTTGTACTAATAATCAAAATATAATTATGTTTTTTCCCATCTTAATGTATGTGAATCGTATTAATCATTCCATTCTTCTACATTCAAAATTGGAATAACTTTCTTTTCGTGATGATTTCAATAATTCAACTACTTATTGATCATTAATGATACTCTTTTGGTAGTCAATTCACTACAATTGTTGAACTTGTGTGATATGTTATTATAATTATTATTGACTCTCATGCGGGATCTTTTCATAAAAAAAAAAAAAAAATTACGAGTGAGAACATCATGATTAAGAATTAATATAAGTATGCGATATTATACAAAATATTTTGAATGAGCAATGCAACATAGTTAACACGACAAATTAAGAAAATAATAATAATTTATAAACAATATAATCTAATAAAATTAAGAAATCATTTTTTTTGATTAATTTAATATTGAATCAATTTAAGAAAAGGTTGAATAAGAACTCAGAGAGACATGTGATAAATTGAATGCAAAAGCACACAAGTCTACTAATATACGTTGTTTAGGGAGGTTTTATTTACATGTTTTTTTATTTTTCAAAGATGAGATACAGTACATAGAAGGGGCGAAGTTTTACTATTATTATTATTATTATTATTATTATTTCAAGAATAATATCTTGACATTCAACGAAAAATTATCACTAGGATTCCACAGTTTCTTTTTTGCGGATATTATGCTTAGATATAGAGTAATGTTATTACTTGAAATTTTTATGATATAAAATATGATGTTGACATGTTTTAAAAATGGAAAAATATTTTCTCATGTTGTAGGATAGTTGTTTTCTCCTACTAGTGACCCTTCGATTTTCGTACAATATATTCTTTTATTTTTTTAATAGATGTGGGGCCCATATAAAATGTGTCTAGTATTGCATGAGAAAATCAAAACCCTTTAAAAATAATGGTTGATGAGACAAAATTAGTTGTTCATGAAAAACCAGAGGTGATATCACATGTCAGCCAAGTTCCTTAAATTGATGATATCACACGTAAGGCGTTATGTTTGACAATTTCATTTGTAATTCTATGTTTTTCATTTTGTTTGGTTTGTTGGGCTTAATTTTTAAAAATAAAAAAATTTCAATGAAAAGTAAAAATATTTATTTTATATTAAAATAAGAAGGTATTTTAAATGACAAAACACGTTTATTTCTTTATAAAATAAAAAGTTAAATATAGGATACCATTTATTCTCTAATTTTGTTAAATTTGGTGATGTTGAATTCATTTCTTAATAGTATAATTCACCTGAGATAGGCATTTGACCTCTTCACCTGAGATAGGCGTTTGACCTCTTCATTATCTTTCTTCAACAACTCGTTATTGTCCTGCAAAGATTTATTGGCAGCTTGCAAGTCGTAAACCTCCTTACCAAGCCGGCCAACCTTGGTGGTCAAATCTTCAACGTTGTGCCCCAATTGGGCAAGGCGATCACCCTGCTTAGAACAACGAAGACCACCAACAAGAGCCACCTCTTGGACCGCCAATGCATGGGCAATAAGTACCTGCATGCATTCAACAACTGTCTGGTAGTCAATCTGTTCAGGCACCTCCAAATTCAGCACTGGCTTTGGAAAGCTCGAATCGAGATCCTTCTCAGATAACCTTAGGGCTCGATTCAACGAAACAGTAGCAGAAGAAGAGGACTCCTTGGCGCCCACCGTAATAGCCCTGCCCTCAGACGTATCAATGGCCATCACTGCATCGTCAGTATGAAGATCCTCAGTGAAGCCATCCATTACAATACAGTCACTCCAGACTTTTCAACAGACAAATTCTCAGCCTGGTCTTGCACCTCTGATGTGCCTCTGGCAAGTGTGATTTTTCTGTGTTAAAATTGACGACTGACCAGACACTCCGGGCTCAGCCCTCGCCTTTTTTGAATTCCATGGAGAAAGCACCACCTCATCTGCAAGTCTCTTTTGCCCAGAATGAGCATGGTCAGACTCGGCAGACCTGGGAGCAGACTTTTCAACAGACAAATTCTCAGCCTGGTCTTGCACCTCTTTGATGATAAGTCCTTTAGTTCTTTTTCGCTAGCTCGTCGGCGGGAATATCGATGGATGACCGAACCTTCTTTTTCTGCGGAGGATGAGCTTTCCCTTTCCCCCTGTCAAGGTTCTTATCCTTCTTGGCGGGAGGAGGAGCAAGAGAAGGAACCCCACCACTTGCAGCTCGGATACGAGCAGCCACCTCACGTGCTATCTTCAAGGCATCCATCGGCAAACTCTCAACTGCAAATAAACAATTAAACATTAGCCAAATTTGAAAGTAGGGAAGCGAGAAAATGACGGCCTAAACACCGCGAACGACCATCACACCTCCATAATCTAACACTTTCTTTGCAGGTCATCGCCCCAAAGGCGTCTTAAGATATTCAAACCATTTAACCACTCATTCCTCCTCTCGCGACAAAATGTCGTAGCCAAAAGAATAATGACTGGCAGGAACCTCATAATGTATCTTTGACCAATATAGCTCAATTTGACTCGCCCCACTTCCAGAGTCAACAAAAAAAGGTACATCCCTCCTGCTAAGTACAGGCTTTACCCAAAAGAATGTCTCCCGCCAATTCTTGTATGAATCAGCTTAAGTTGTGAATATTGCCCCCATATTAGCCCCCCGTCTTGAGGGAAACCCAACCCAACTTCTTACCCACGGGGGATGTAAGAACCCGCACCGCTAATTAAGGTAATTAGTGAATTAATTATGATAATTAGAAAATGATTCCATAATTGACCTTAATAATTATTATTGGGCTTAAATAATTATATTGAGTGAGTAAAAATGCTGAAAGTCGCTTTTCGGAAGAAAAGCGCAGATACCGGTTCTGCTACCCGGTATAAATGCGTACCGGAAAAGTATCCCGGAAAATTATAACGAATGCATGATAATTACTAGAATATTATGTAGGATTTGTAAAACAAGTTTCAAGTCAAAATAATGTAATCTGATGCCAGAACTGATACTGGCTATGAAAAAGCGCGTACCGGAAAGGTGCTCCGAAAAATAAAATAAAAATATGAGGTATTCTATTAGTTGTCTTGCAATTTACATACAGGCAGTATTTTAAGAAATTGATTAAGTAATCAAGTTGGTTAAGTTTAATGACGTCATAATTGGATTAAAGAAAAAGTTATTCCGCATTTAATTAAGCGTGGCTTAATACGATAGTATGTTAACAATCCGGGTTAACACGGGCTGTTACAGGGGACACTTGGAAATAATTGAAGAACAACCTCACAGAGCAAGCCCACCTAAAGTACCAACACAATTTCTCGAATACCCGAACAAAGGCCCAAGCATTGGGGTGCAATTGGGATGGTGCGACATGCAGGTGACACAACACTCCCGTCTCAAATTCAGAAAAAGGAAATCTGACTTACTGGTAGATAAAGTGATTTTTGTACACGAAGAATCGCCAACTAGCAACCCTTTTGTTGCGTGGTTGGTCACGGAAGCGATCATACTCCTTTACTGACCACAATTGCCACTTGTCATCATTTTAACCACCCTCGGTGAGATCAAAATTCCCCTCCAGGTCATAAGCTGTACTTAGAATGGATGTGTCAGTATAACAAGAAGACGTCGATGCAACGTCTTCGTCCACCCAGCTCCTAACCGCCAAACGTGCATGATGCTGATCAATTGCCTTACGTCGTTAATAAGTCCATGGCGCCAAAACCTGGGAGGAGGATTAAATAGACAGTCAAACGCTAAACATGGCAACCGACATCAAAAAATGAGAATCGCCACTCTAAGAAGTTAGCCGCACTCCCCTTACTCCACTTGACATTCACCCTGCACACCAACTCCCCCCGCCTAACGCACAAAACTAGTACAACTCAAACACAGGGCGTTCATACCTGAAGAATTAGAAGTCTCAGAAGAACTGGAAGTCTAGAAGTCTGAATAAGTAAGAGGGGATGGCCACCAAGGAGGCGACACCTTATGAAGCCCTAAATCTTCGGCGATAGCATCCCACACGCCATAGCGTATAAGCCGAGCATCTTCTGGGTGATACCTACCCAATCGGTTGTCAGACGAATCGTCATATTTACGACAATGGAAAGATTTAGGAATTGGGGTGTTTATTTATGAGGTTGCTGAATTGGGCTTAGTTTTGGACTATGATTTATCTAATCATTATTGCTATATTACGGTGACTCTAATATGATATTATCGGTTATCAACTCAACAAGTTGTGCTTTTTGATTGCGCCAACATGTGTTGGATGATTATGCCAAAACCAGAAGTTAATAACTAATCACTAAATCCTAAACGAGTTTAACTTTTTTTATTAAATTTTAAACATAATATTTCCTACGTGGGTTTTGGGTGGCTGCAGCTTGCCTCCCTTCTTCCTCCCTTCATCCTTGGCCTTTTGGCTTGAAAGTTGCCACCTTTAGCTTAATCCTTCCTCTTTCACCATGGAAACACTTGAGTGAGTGCATTGTAAGGGGTTTGTGATCTTGTTTTCTGAGGGTGCTGCTGTGGAGGGTGTGTTTGAGGGCTGTGGTGTTGTCTCCTTGGTTATGAACCATTGTTCATACCATTAGAGGTTGCAAGAAGCCTCCTTTGGTGCCAAGAACCAACCTTTGGTGTGGCATTTTCGTGTCCTTGGGTGTGCTGGACTTGAGTGCAGTGTTAAGAGCTCCAAAGTCACCTTGAACTACTGACCAAGCTTTGGGGTAAGTCACCTTAACTTGATCATGTGTTTTTATGGCTTAAAGGTGGTATCTTGGTATGTTAATGAGCTTAACATGTAACCAACACATAAGTGAACCTAAAATGGATTAAAGATGCATGCTTTAACGTGTACATGTGATAAAAGTTGGATCTTTGGGTTGGATATTCACGAAATGCAGAAACTGCATTCTGTCGTGAGATATCCGGATATTTGTCGAACAAATATCCGGATATCAGTATCCGGATATGGTATCCGGATATTGATATCCGGATATGGGATCTGGGTATCCGGATATGACATATCCGGATATGTCCAGTGAGGTATCCGGATATGGCATATCCGGATATGCCCCTTCTGATATCCGGATATCCTGGGTTCTGCGCAGACAGTAGCTTCACTGTATGAACAGTAAGCTATTGGTGTGTGTGGACCCTAGTTTAAGGAAGTTGAACTTCTGTAATAAAAAGGACTAAGTCAGAATCATACGATTAAGGGCTTATGGCTTTGATGGAAGCCTTAAGACGTAAAACGTAAAGGAAAGGCGTAGTCTTTAAGTTGTATGCATGTTGTGCATTAATATTGACTTGATATATGGTCCATATCAGATTGTGATACTGCTGTTTGTGGGCTTGTGAGTGGTTGGACTCTTGGCTTGGATAGCTAGCTTGCAAGGTAAGCTTTTGTGTCCTCGGTTTAGCCATTTTGATGTTCCACCATGTCCCATGGGGATGGGTTTATGCATGCTGTGTTACATGCTTTGATTATTTTGAAATGCTGTTGAGCTGTTTATATGTAATGAGCTATTATGATATGCATGTGGTGTCCACCTATACGGTAAGCCTGAGTATGTAGTACATACAAGATGGTGAGGCTGTGGTGAGGTACAGGTAGCGTCCTGGTACTCATGTAGGCATAGACGTATTCCTACATTTCTCTGGCCAGTAGATTTGATATGCACACATGACATGATTAATTGCTGCATCGCATAGTTTTGGAACTTATATTGTAAATACTGTTTTTAGAACTTATATTACACATGTAAGTGAGCTTGGGGTGGAGACTCCTTGAGGACCCCTTGTCTTACTGAGATTTCTTGTTAGAGATCTCACCCCACGTTTGGGGACGCTTATTTCAGGATCAGGTAATGTTGAGGGCTCAGGTGGCAGGAGGCCAGAGTTGAGCTGATTGATGATATGCTGACTGCTATTATGTTTTCCTACTGTTGTTTATGTTTCTGCTGAGTTATGTTATGACTGTTATTGGGCGTTGTTGCCTTATTTGGTGAGCATGGGGTTTGTCCATGCCACATGGTTTGACTATTGTCTTTTGGTTTAATGCTGTAATTAAAGTATCAGGATTTTGACCCAGGCTACTTGTGTAGACCTGTGGCTTTAGATACTCACTTATATTTATGTACGAGGTATTCAGTTAGTTGTCTTGCAATTTACATACAGGCAGTATTTTTATGAAAATGATTAAGTAATCAAGTTGGTTAAGTTAATGACGTCATAATTGAATTAAAGAAAAAGTTATTCCGCATTTTAATTAAGCGTGGCTTAATACGATAGTGTGTTAACAATCCGGGTTAACACGGGCTGTTACATTTTATGGTATCAGAGCACTTTCTAGGGAAAAGCCTGTATGTATTGCAATAACTTAGGATGTGTCGTTGCGTGTCTACTTTGTGTTCACTCTGACTGGTGTGTGTTATGATAATGCATATGTGACCACATGGCGTGGGCCTGATCAACTCATTCTTTGTGTAACTTGTGCAGAGTCATGGTGCCACCAAGGAGGAACACGAGTACGAGCGAGGATCAATCGGATCCTATCCTGGCTGCATTGGCTGAGATGCAGGCGGCCCGACTAGCCGACCAGGAAGCCACGAGGCTGGCGAACCGGGCGATGCTGGACGCAATTCGAGATGCGAACCGACAAACCACGGCAGAGGTTCTGGAGGAGAACCGGATGGCCAACATGACGATGATGAGAGTCATGTTGGAGGAGTTGAGGGCTGGTCCTGCTGCGGGCCAGGGTCCTCCACCACCTCCACCGCCGCCACCGCCTCCACCTCCGCCTAGTCAACAGGAGGACTCCCAGAGCCAGATGGGTGAGGGTAGTCACTTGACGGGGGCCATGCAGACTATCCCCGTACTTGCTGAGGATCGTGACGAGATCGATCGCCGGCTGAATGCTTTCCGCAAGCATAAGCCACCTTCATTCGACGGATCGTATGATCCCATTGCTGCTGCTAGATGGCTTCAGGCGCTAGACAAGATTTTCCGGATCATGCAGTGCACCGATCCGCAGAAGCTGATGTTCGCCACTTATATGCTGGAGGGCGAGGCCCATGAGTGGTGGACCAACCTTTCTCAGGTCTACGAGATGCAGGGTCATGTGATGACGTGGCCATTCTTCGAGGAGAGCTTCTTGGGTCAGTACTTCCCTTATGACTCACAGGAGAGGAAGCAGGGGGAGTTTGACCGGTTGGTACAGGG
Organism: Gastrolobium villosum; assembly: GCA_032173675.1. NCBI lineage: Eukaryota > Viridiplantae > Streptophyta > Magnoliopsida > Fabales > Fabaceae > Gastrolobium > Gastrolobium villosum. Next base: position 23,095 of record JAVKPL010007629.1, read on the forward strand.
CTCGTTGTCTGTTGACGAGTACCTGGCCAAGTTTAATGAGCTGGTGAAGTTTTCACACTTCAGGATGGCGAGGCCTACTCCTACATTCTTGGCTGCTAAGTTCCGCAGGGGACTTAATGAGGATATTGCTGGTTACTTAGCTGGGTCTGCATCCAGAGATTTTGGGACACTGGTCCAGCAGTGTCGTGATATTGAGGACTTCTACAGCACGAGTAAGGCCAAGAAGGCCAAGATGGAGGTACCACAGGGTACCGGCGGTTCCACTCCCTGGAAGAGTAAAAATTTTGCGAACAAGGGCAAGGGCAAGCAGATGGCGGCTAAGCAGGCGCCAAATCAGTTTAGAAAGACTGCTACTCCGGGGAATGCCGCTAGACCTCCTGCTCCCAGATGTTCGGGATGCGGGAAGTCACATTTCGGGCCGTGTTCTACCGGTCAGCTGATATGCTTCCAGTGTGGCAAGGAGGGCCACTATTCCAGAGATTGCCCGACGACGAGAGTTGCTGCAGTGCAGGCTGTGCCATTGCAGATGGTTCCTACCGGGGCACCAACAGTGCCACCTACTACGGGGCGTGTGTATACGTTGGATCGTCAGCAGTCGGACAGAGCTCCGAACCTGGTCAGAGGTACTGTTACCATTGGTGGTTCAGCTGTTGATGTGTTATTTGATTCAGGGGCAACGCACTCTTTTGTTGCTACCCCTATTGCTGTGGGGCTTGAGTTGCCCAGTGATGTGCTTTCTCCACCGATGCGGGTTACCACCGCCACCGGAGAAAAATGTTTGACCTCCACTGTTCATCGCGATGTAGCGTTTCAGTGGGATGGCCGTGACTTCTTGGTAGATCTGATAGGATTACCGATGGCCAACCTTCAAATTATTCTGGGCATGGATTGGTTGTCCAGAAACTGTGCAATGATTGACTGTTGTGCCAAGAAAGTGGTGATGTCTCCGGGTGGGTCCACAGCCAGTTCCTCACCGTTCATTTCAGTCCTGCAGGCGAGGAGGGCCTTGAGAGCAGGGGCATTTGGCTATGTCATGTTGGGAGGTTTGGTGAGTGGGACACAGGAGGATCTCACTGGCATTCCTGTGGTGAGGGAATTCCTCGAGGTGTTTCCTGAGGAGATTCCTGAGTTTCCTCCACAGAGGGAGATAGAGTTCTCCATTGACTTATTGCCTGGTGTGGGGCCTATCTCGTTGGCTCCATACCGGATGTCGCCACCAGAGTTGGCGGAGCTGAAGAAGCATATCGAGGAGCTTTCAGCGAAAGATTTTATTCGGCCGAGTGTGTCTCCCTGGGGAGCACCGGTCATTTTTGTAAAAAGAAAGATGGGACCATGCGGTTGTGCACCGACTACAGGCAATTGAACAAGGTGACAATCAAGAACAAGTACCCTCTTCCACGCATTGACGATTTGCTGGATCAGCTCAGGGGTGCTTGTGTGTATTCCAAGATTGATCTCCGGTCCGGTTATCATCAGATACGGGTAAAGCCGGAGGATGTCCCAAAGACAGCGTTTCGCTCGAGGTACGGGCACTACGAGTACTTGGTGATCCCGTTTGGACTCACCAATGCACCCGCAGTGTTTATGGACTACATGAACAGGATTTTCCAGCCGTACCTGGATCAGTTTGTGATCGTCTTCATTGACGACATCTTGATCTACTCCAAGACGGAGGAGGAGCATACCGAGCACTTGAAGATTGTGTTGCAAGTGCTAAAGGAGAAGAAGCTCTATGCGAAGCCGTCAAAATGTGAGTTTTGGCTCAAGGCGGTGAAATTTCTGGGTCATGTGATTTCTGCTAATGGAGTTGCAGTTGATCCTAACAAGATTGAGGCCGTGATGGATTGGGAGAGGCCCAAGACGGTTACAGAAGTGAGAAGCTTCTTGGGTTTGGCAGGCTACTATCGGAGGTTCATAGAGGGATTTTCCAAGATGGTGCTACCGATGACTCGCCTTACCCGAAAGGAGACTCCATTCGTGTGGACACATGAGTGTGAGGAGTGTTTCCAGGAGTTGAAGGAGAGACTGACTACTGCTCCTGTGTTAGTCCTTCCTGATCCTGCGGAGCAATTCGAGTTATACTGCGATGCCTCTGGTAAAGGACTTGGCTGTGTGCTGATGCAGAAAGGGAAAGCGGTTGCTTACGCTTCAAGACAGTTGAAACCTCATGAGGAGAACTACCCGACTCACGACTTGGAGTTGGCAGCCATTGTTTTTGCTTTCAAGATTTGGAGGCATTACCTGTTTGGCATGAAGTTTGCTGTATTCAGTGATCACAAGAGCCTGAAGTATCTGTTTGACCAGAAGGAGTTGAACATGAGACAGCGTAGATGGATGGAGTTCTTGAAGGACTACGACTTTGAGTTGAGGTACCATCCTGGCAAGGCCAATGTGGTAGCCGATGCTTTGAGTCGGAAATCCGTGAGCTTATCCAGTTTAATGATGAACGACTACGAGATGATCGAGAAGTTCAGAGACTTGAGAGTGAACTCCTTGTTTGGGGGTGCACTGCTTGAGATGGAAACAGCAGAGGTGATTAATGAGCTGATGGAAAAGATCAAAGAGGCGCAAGTGCAAAGAGAGTGCCTCGATTATGTGAAGAACCAGGACGGTGTGTCTTGGAACGATGATGGATTGCTGCTGTTCCAGAAGAGGATTGTTATTCCTCGAGGGCCATTGACCGAAGAGGTTATGGCAGAGGCTCATAAAGGCCGGTTCACTATCCACCCTGGTGCCACGAAGATGTATCAGGACCTAAAGAGGAATTTTTGGTGGCCGGGCATGAAGAAGGACATAGCGGTCTACGTGTCCAAGTGCCTTATTTGTCAGAAAGTAAAGATCGAGCACCAGAAACCGTCTGGTAAACTTCAACCTCTGGAGATTCCACAGTGGAAGTGGGAGAGTATTTCCATGGACTTCGTGGTGGGATTGCCCAAAACTCAGGCTGGTTGTGACTCTATCTGGGTCATTGTGGACAGATTGACCAAGTCTGCCCATTTTCTTCCAGTGAAGGTGAGCTTCACTACAGAGCAGTTGGCCAAGCTATATGTCCGCGAGATCGTGAGGCTTCACGGGGTGCCCGAGAGTATCATCAGTGATAGGGACCCGAAGTTCACATCTCGGTTCTGGGAGGCGCTGCAGGAGGCTTTTGGTACGCAGTTGAGATTGAGTACCGCCTATCACCCTCAGACTGACGGACAGACTGAGCGGACCATCCAGACATTGGAGGACATGTTGAGAGCTTGCACGTTGGAGCAGGGTTCTGCATGGGATAGGTACCTTCCGTTGGTTGAATTCTCGTACAACAACAGTTTTCATGCTAGTCTGGGCATGGCACCCTACGAGGCGCTGTATGGTAGGAGGTGTCGGACTCCTACCTGCTGGTCTGAGGTTGGAGATAAAGAGCTATTCGGCTTGGACTTTGTCCAAGATACTACCCTTCAGATCCAGATGATCAGGGAAAAGTTGAAGCAGGCGCAAAATCGTCAGAAGAGCTACTACGATGTCAAGCATCGACCACTGGAGTTCAGCGAGGGAGAGCACGTGTTTGTGAAACTTTCACCTGTCACCGGTGTTGGACGGGCACTCGGCGTGAGGAAGTTGAGCCCGCGATTCATTGGGCCCTACCAGATCCTTGGTAGAGTAGGACCAGTTGCCTATCGACTCGCCTTACCTCCGAACCTAGCCAACATCCACGACGTGTTTCACGTGTCTCAGCTTCGGAAGTACATAGCAGATCCTTCGCACGTGGTGCAGCCGGATGATGTGGAGGTTCGGGAGAACCTAAAGACTCCCGTCGGACCACTCAAGATTCTCGATCGAGGCGAGAAGCAATTGAGGAGCAAGATCATTCCGATGGTCAAAGTGCAATGGTCAGGAAGAACTCCTGAGGAGTGTACCTGGGAGCGAGAGGACGAGCTTCTCCGACAGTATCCCGACTTTCGAGACAGGTATGTTTCTGATTTTGAGGACAAAATCCTTAAAAAGGTGGGGTGAATGTAAGAACCCGCACCGCTAATTAAGGTAATTAGCGAATTAATTATGATAATTAGGAAATAATTCCATAATTGACCCTAATAATTATTAATGGGCTTAGATAATTATATTGAGTGAGTAAAAATGCTGAAAGTCGCTTTTCGGAAGAAAAGTGCAGATACCGGTTCTGCTACTCGGTATAAATGCGTACCGGAAAAGTATCCCGGAAAATTATAACGAATACATGATAATTACTAGAATATTATGTAGGACTTGTAAAACAAGTTTCAAGTCAAAATGACGTAATCTGATGCCAGAACTGATACTGGCTATGGAAAAGCGCGTACCGGAAAGGTGCTCCGAAAAATAAAATAAAAATATGACAAATCTTAGAAAAATGCGTAGGTCTAGAATCCGAAGTTTGGGATCAATATCTTTTACTTTGCGATTAAGGCTAATACTGCGCGTGTGTAGCCTTGTGCCTATAAATAGACATTTTGGCACACAACCCTAGACATGCTTATTTCCTACGTGGGTTTTGGGTGGCTGCAGCTTGCCTCCCTTCTTCCTCCCTTCATCCTTGGCCTTTTGGCTTGAAAGTTGCCACCTTTAGCTTAATCCTTCCTCTTTCACCATGGAAACACTTGAGTGAGTGCATTGTAAGGGGTTTGTGATCTTGTTTTCTGAGGGTGCTGCTGTGGAGGGTGTGTTTGAGGGCTGTGGTGTTGTCTCCTTGGTTATGAACCATTGTTCATACCATTAGAGGTTGCAAGAAGCCTCCTTTGGTGCCAAGAACCAACCTTTGGTGTGGCATTTTCGTGTCCTTGGGTGTGCTGGACTTGAGTGCAGTGTTAAGAGCTCCAAAGTCACCTTGAACTACTGACCAAGCTTTGGGGTAAGTCACCTTAACTTGATCATGTGTTTTTATGGCTTAAAGGTGGTATCTTGGTATGTTAATGAGTTTAACATGTAACCAACACATAAGTGAACCTAAAATGGATTAAAGATGCATGCTTTAACGTGTACATGTGATAAAAGTTGGATCTTTGGGTTGGATATTCACGAAATGCAGAAACTGCATTCTGTCGTGAGATATCCGGATATTTGTCGAACAAATATCCGGATATCAGTATCCGGATATACCATATCCGGATATTGATATCCGGATATGGGATCTGGGTATCCGGATATGACATATCCGGATATGTCCAGTGAGATATCCGGATATGGCATATCCGGATATGCCCCTTCTGATATCCGGATATCCTGGGTTCTGCGCAGACAGTAGCTTTCTGTATGAACAGTAAGCTATTGGGTGTGTGTGGACCCTAGTTTAAGGAAGTTGAACTTCTGTAATAAATGGACTAAGTCAGAATCATATGATTAAGGGCTTATGGCTTTGTTGGAAGCCTTAAGACGTAAAACGTAAAGGAAAGGCGTAGTCTTTAAGTTGTATGCATGTTGTGCATTAATATTGACTTGATATATGGTCCATATCAGATTGTGATACTGCTGTTTGTGGACTAGTGAGTGGTTGGACTCTTGGCTTGGATAGCTAGCTTGCAAGGTAAGCTTTCGTGTCCTCGGTTTAGCCATTTTGATGTTCCACCATGTCCCATGGGGATGGGTTTATGCATGCTGTGTTACATGCTTTGATGATTTTGGAAATGTTGTTGAGCTGTTTATATGTAATGAGCTATTATGATATGCATGTGGTGTCCACCTATACGGTAAGCCTGAGTATGTGGTACATACAAGATGGTGAGGCTGTGGTGAGGTACAGGTAGCGTCCTGGTACTCATGTAGGCATAGACGTATTCCTACATTTCTCTGGCCAGTAGATTTGATATGCACACATGACATGATTAATTGCTGCATCGCATAGTTTTGGAACTTATATTGTAAATACTGTTTTTGAACTTATATTACACATGTAAGTGAGCTTGGGGTGGAGACTCCTTGAGGACCCCTTGTCTTACTGAGATTTCTTGTTAGAGATCTCACCCCACGTTTGGGGACGCTTATTTCAGGATCAGGTAATGTTGAGGGCTCAGGTGGCAGGAGGCCAGAGTTGAGCTGATTGATGATATGCTGACTGCTATTATGTTATGTACTGTTGTTTATGTTTCTGCTGAGTTATGTTATGACTGTTATGTGGGCATTGTTGCCTTATTTGGTGAGCATGGGTTTGCCACATGTTTGACTATTGTCTTTTGGTTTATGTTGTAATTGTCTTTTGGTTGTAGTCCGGTGGCTGATACTCACTTATATTTATTAGGTATTCAGTTAGTTGTCTTGCAATTTACATACAGGCAGTATTTTTATGAAAATGATTAAGTAATCAAGTTGGTTAAGTTAATGACGTCATAATTGAATTGAAAATGCATTTTTATTAAGCATGGCTTAATACGATAGTGTGTTAACAATCCGGGTTAACACGGGCTGTTACAGAAATCAATTTCACTTGCATAATTTATCTTTTTTTATGTGCTTAATTTAATTTAATTTAAAAAATAAAATAAAAATAGTGATGATGTAAGATACAAGCTTTCATGGAGTGTAGTGCTCCAATATTGAGAAAACTTCCCAAAATCTATGAAGTTATCTGGTTAGCTTAGTCTAGATATTAATGAATTCATAGTTTTTTTTTTTGGTGAGCAAAAAATTTAAGTGGGATCAGACACCAACATTCCACCAGGGTCAGAACAGACCCCCAAATGAATGATACTTTTTTGGTAGCCAATTCACTACAATTGTTGAACTTGTGAGAGATCTAGTTATATTTATTGACTCTCATGCGGGATCTTTTCATGAAAAATTAACAAGTCAGCAAATCATGATTAAGAAATAATGTAATGTGTGATATCATGCAAGATTTTTTGAATGAGCAATGCAACATGGTCAACACCACGAATTAAGAAGAAATAAAATTAATAAACAATATAATCTAATAAAATCAAGAAATTATTTTTCAATCAATTTAAGAAAATGTTAATAATAATACCAGAGCTAGTGATAAAATGGAATGCAAAATCTACATCTA
>JAVKPL010007630.1:0-30122 GCA_032173675.1 Gastrolobium villosum
AGAAATTGTCTCTCTATTCACAGGTTCTCCATAGTAGAACTTGAGCCGATTTCCATTTACCTTAAAGGGTCTCTCAGCATCCAAAGGAGAGATCTCAATGGTACCATATGGAAATACATTTTTCACTACAAAAGGACCAGACCAACGAGATTTAAGTTTACCTGGAAACAACCTCAGTCGAGAGTTGTATAATAATACCTGTTGACCAGGTGCAAACTCTTTGTGCTTGATCTTGCTATCATGCCACAGCTTAGTCTTTTCTTTATAAATTTGTGCACTTTCATAAGCCGTTCTTCTGAACTCATCAAGCTCATTCAGCTGCAATATTCTCTTTTTTTGAGCTCCGGATGGTTCAAAATTTAAAAACCTTGTAGCCCACAAGGCTTTGTGTTCTAACTCCACTGGCAAATAACAAGGTTTGCCATACACCAATTGATAAGGTGACATGCCAATTGGAGTTTTGAACGCAGTTCTGTACGCCCAAAGTGCATCATCAAGCTTCTTGGCCCAATCCTTCCTAGAAATTCCCACTGTCTTTTCTAGGATTCTCTTTATCTCCCTATTGGAGATTTCCACTTGCCCACTAGTCTGGGGATGATATGGTGTGGCTATCCTGTGTCTCACCCCATATTTAACCAACAAACTCTCAAAATGTTTATTACAAAAGTGAGTACCCCCATCACTAATAATAGCTCGAGGTACTCCAAACCTTGTAAAAATATTTTTCCTTAAAAAATTCACAACCACCTTAGCATCATTAGTGGGAAGAGCAGCAGCTTCTACCCACTTAGAAACATAATCCACAACAACAAGGATATACTGGTTGGAATAAGATGATGAAAATGAACCCATAAAGTCAATTCCCCAAACATCAAATAGTTCTACCTCTAGAATATTATTCAGAGGCATCTCATCCTTGCGTGAGATATTTCCTGTCCTCTGACACTTATCACATTTTTCTACGCAATCCCTTGCATCCTTAAAAAGTGTTGGCCAGTAGTAACCGCTTTGCAAGACCTTCTGCGCGGTTCTATTACCCCCAAAGTGGCATCCATAGTTAGAAGAATGACAATGCCATAAAATTTGACTTATTTCAAACTCTGGGACACATCTGCGAATGATCCCATCAGCACATTGGAAATATAGATGTGGATCCTCCCAGAAGTATCGCCTTACATCTCGCAGAAATTTCTTCTGTTGTTGCCTTGTAAGATTAGGAAGCAACTCTCTTACAACTTTGTAGTTGGCAAAATCTGCGAACCATGGAGGAACAAAGACTGCCATCACCTTCTCATCAGGAAAATAATCATTGATTTCTTTCTCTGAACTATCTTGTAGTTCTTTTGCCTGAATTCTAGAGAGATGATCAGCCACTTTGTTTTCTACTCCAATTTTGTCTCGGATCTCCAAATCAAACTCTTGAAAGAGTAGCATCCACCTTAACAGTCGTGGTTTAGCGTCCTGCTTAGTCATCAAAAACTTAATAGCAGAATGGTCAGTAAAAATAATGATTTTAGATCCTATCAAGTAAGGTCTAAATTTGTCTAGTGCATAAACTACTGCTAACATTTCTTTCTCAGTTGTTGCATAATTAACCTGAGCATCATTCAAAACTTTGCTAGCATAGTAAATGACATGTAATAATTTTTCCTTACGCTGACCAAGGACTGCACCAATTGCATAAGCACTGGCGTCACACATGAGTTCAAATGGAAGATTCCAATCGGGAGCTGTAAGTACTGGAGCTGTAGTAAGCTTTTCTTTTAACAAATGGAATGCCTTCGAACAAACATCATCAAACACAAATTCAGTGTCTTTCACCAAGAGTTGGCTTAATGGTTTAGCAATCTTGGAGAAATCCTTGATGAACCGCCTGTAAAAACCTGCATGTCCTAGGAAACTCCTAACAGCATTTACATTTACAGGAATGGGAAGTTGTTCAATTAACATTAATTTTGCTTTATCAACTTCAATCCCTGCATTAGAGATTTTGTGTCCCAGCACTATACCTTCAGTTACCATAAAATGGCACTTTTCCCAATTTAGAACCAGATTTGTCTCATTACATCTTTTCAAAACTTTAGATAAATTGTTCAAACAAAAATCAAAATTAGATCCAAAAACAGAGAAATCATCCATAAATACCTCTAGACCTTTCTCCACCATATCAGAAAAAATGGACAGCATACACCTTTGGAATGTGGCAGGTGCATTGCAGAGGCCAACGACATTCTTCTGTATGCAAAGACTCCAAATGGGCAAGTAAAAGCTGTCTTTTTCTGGTCTTCAGGAGCTACAGGTATTTGGTTGTAGCCTGAATACCCATCCAAGAAGCAATAATAAGAGTGGTCCGCCAGTCTTTCCAGCATTTGATCAATAAAAGGTAGTGGGAAATGATCTTTCCGCGTAGCTGTGTTCAACCTCCTGTAATCGACACACATTCTCCAACCTGTGATAGTTCTGGTTGGAATCAACTCTTGCTTTGCATTGGTAACTACTGTTACACCACCTTTCTTTGGCACTGTTTGAACAGGACTTACCCATGCAGCATCAGAAATTGGGTAAATCATTCCTGCATCAAGAAGCTTTACAACCTCTTTTCTTACCACCTCTTTCATTGTTGGGTTCAATCTTCTTTGTGGTTGTCTCACGGGTTTAATATCATCTTCCATGAGAATCTTATGTGTACAAAAAGAAGGATTTATGCCCTTCAAATCAGTAATAGACCATCCTATTGCGGTCTTATGAGCTTTTAAAACTTCAACCAGCTCCTTCTCTTGACCTTCGGAGAGGTCTTTGTTGATGATTACTGGATAAGTATCACCATCTCCCAAGAACACATATTTTAAAGTGTCTGGTAATGGTTTCAACTCAACTTTAGGGGCACCAACCTCTGCATCTTCAGCTTTTTCTTTCAGTACCTCCACAGTAATTCCTTCTTTTTCAAAAGGTACATGATCACGAGCTTTCAACTCATAATCAATCTCTTGAGGTCGCTCTTTCTTGTGTTGAATTGTTTCATGAATAGAATCAACCTGGAAACAATCATTATTTTCAGCAGGTCTTTTCATAGCTTCTGAAACATTGTAGATAATTTCCTCATCGTTCATTCTTAGTTTAATCATCCCTTGTTCAACATCAATTAAGGCTCGGGCTGTAGCCAAAAAGGGTCTTCCTAATAACATGGGTTTCTCACTCCCTTCTCCCATATCTAACACCACAAAGTCTGCAGGAAAGATAAACTTATCAACCTTGACAAGAATATCTTCTATGATACCATTAGGTTTCCTTACGGATCTATCAGCCAATTGGAGAGAGACCTCGGTAGGCTTCAATTCCTCAATCCCCAATGATTTGTAAACTGAAAAGGGCATTAGATTAATGCTAGCCCCTAGATCACATAAAGCTTTCCCAATGCCAATATCACCAATAGCAATAGGGATATTAAAACTCCCTGGATCACTAAGCTTATCCGGAATTTTCTGCTGGATAAAAGCACTACACTCTTCAGTGAGTGTTACAGTTTGGCATTCCTGCAGCTTTTGTTTCCTGGATAAAAGATCTTTCATGAATTTTGCATAACCCGGCATATTTGCTAGGGCTTCAGCAAAAGGAATATTGATATGTAGTTTCTTGAAAATGTCCAAGAATCTATCATAATATTTGTTGTAGGCTCCCTTCTTGAATCTTTCTGGATACGGTGCCTTAGACATAACATATTCGTGGCTTAACTCATGCTTTTTCTTTGCCACAACTGGTTGTTCTTCAACCTGCTCTTGTTCAATCACGACTTCTTTTTCTTTTTCTTTTTCAATTACCTCAATCTCTGGTTCAATTGCTTCCTTATTCTGTTCCTCTTTCCCTTTTGTTGTATCTTCCAAATTCACCGGTGGTTTTGTTGGAACTGTCAATATCTTACCACTTCTTGTTGTAATAGCCATACAGTCATCCTTTGGATTAATGACTGTGTTGCTTGGAAAGGTACCTGGACTTCTTTCTGAAAACTGCTTGGCTAGCTGGCCTATCTGATTCTCCAGGTTTTTGATGGAAGCATTTGTGTTTTTATTGTTGGCTCTTGTTTCTTCCATGAAAGCATTGGTATGTTGAGCCATATCATTAGAAGCCTTAGCCATTTGAGCAAAAGCTTTTTCCCACTCAGCTGGCTCTTTTTGCTGATTCTGTGAAGATTGAGCATAATTATTGTTAGCTTTAAAATCCATACCTGATCCTTAAGTCCTCCGCTGAAAGTTGTTGTTACCACCATGGAAATTTTGATTTCGCTGGAAGTTTTGTTGTTGTTGTTGAGGACGCTGTTCGTAGCAGATCCCATTCACCTGTAATTGTTGAAGTGAATCTTCGGATGATGGATTCGGACACTCATTGGACTCATGACTTTCTTGGCATTGGTCACAAACCAGAGGAGTTGTTTGAACCTTTGACACTTGAAACTTGTCAAATTTTTCACTTAAACTGTCAAACTTTTTAGATAATGATATTACATCACTATCTGCTGGTTTTGTTGCTGCTCTTTGTGTGGGAGCTAGCACACTTGCAAGCTTTTTGATCAACTCAATAGCCTGCTCAGATGTGCTTTCCCGAATAGAACCTCCAGTGGCACTATTTATTATCATCCTTGTTTCAGGGGTGATTCCATTGAAGAATATCACCACTTTTCTGTCATCATCTCCTTCGTAATGTGCACATTTCCTGTTTAGTTCCTGGAATCTGTTCCATGTTGCACAGAGTGATTCTCCCTCCAGCTGGCGAAAGTTTGTGATTTCATTCACCAGCTGATTATATTTTTCCATGGAGAAGAAATGATCAAAGAATTTGCTGGACAAATCTTCCCATGTAAGGATGCTGTTTGCTGGCTGTCGTTCGATCCACCTCAATGCTTTTCCCTTATCAGCAAAAGGGAACAACCGGAGCCTGATAGCATCTGTAGATACTCCATTGTGTTTGGTTGTATCACAGACCATCAGAAATCGGTCTATAAACTCATGAGGATCTTCATCATCAGCACCAGAAAATTGAACCCTTTCCACCAAAGAAATTAATGATGGCTTGAGTTCAAAATTGTTGGCCTCCACATTCGGCCTTACTATGCTTGAATTGGCCCTGTTGAATACTGGAGTCAGAATCGTATTCAACAGTCTTGGAGGTTGATTGTTGGCATTTCCTCCTCGTCCATGACCAGCATTGTTGTTTTCTGCCATCTCTTGAATTGGTTGTAAAGCTATGTGCTTCAAATCTTCCCAAATGATCTGTCTAGCGGCCTTCCTTAGTTGCTTTTCTGTTCTTGTAATTTCAGAATCAATTACAAAGTCCTTAGGCGAAAGTCTACCTCGCATAAAAATCAGAGAAAAATGTTAGTAGCACCTGAACAACACAAAACAAGATAAAAAGAATAAAAATAGAAATCTAATCTCAAGAATCTACGGTTATTTGTAATATTGAATTTACAATCCCCGGCAACGGCGCCAAAAACTTGTTGCGTAATCGGCAAGTGTACCGATAGTTCTAAGTAATAAAAGTGATAAATAAGATCGTCTCCACAGGGATTGGAAAACAATTACTACTATAACCAGTCCTCTTAAGTTAGATGAATCTATTTGTGTTTCCACAATATGGTAACCAATTAAAATGTAAAGACTTGTTTTTAGGTTTTTATGAAAAAGGACTTAAAATAAATGAAGAAAATGTTTTTGTAGAAGAAGTGATGAAGAATACTGTAGCCAGGGTACATTCACCAATTGTTCCCAATTTTACTTTGGATTGATTCACAATACTTATCGAAATTAACAATTCAGACAAATTATCATCTTTTAGAAATAATTAGTTAGATCCTAATCCCTTGGTGATCTAACCCTTTACTTCAGTTGGAACCCTAATCCCTTAGTAATCCCGCCTGAAAATAAGCATTATGTAGATAAATCCCACGACTGCAATCCATACAAGTCTATTCCTAGAACATGCATGGAGAGTCATCTTTATCCCCTTTCAGGATCAGTATTCCAATATTCCTATTGCGAACCCTGATCCCCAGAATATCATTCCCTATTAGGTTGATCAGATCTAACAGAAATAATATCAATACGCGCAAGATAAAGATGAAATATATTAAAACCAATACATATAATGATTCAATCCTTGTAACAATTGTTCACAAAGGGATCATGCCCCTGACTACATAAATAGATCTAGCCAATCAACATCATGATCGCTGATCTGATTTCATCATGAACTGAAAATAAAAACAGAAGAAGAAGATTACAAGAACGGAATGACGAACGCGAAGAACGCCCTCCTCCTTCAGCCGGATCTGTCCCTTCCTAGGTCTTGTGGTGTATTCTGATGTGTCTTTTCTTCAAAGGTTGAGTCTCTTTTTATAAGAGACTTTGACCTAAAATGTGAAATTTGAATTTCCATCTTTTCGCGCCTCCCACGCTGACAGCGCCACTCCCGCGCTGTGAGCGTGGGAGTTTCTGCCAAATTCTGCCCACCCGCGCGAATCTCGCGCTCTCAGCATGGGACCTTCTGCCAAATTTCCTCTTCCCACGCTCAGAGCGCCATTCCCGCGCTATGAGCGTGGGAACCTAGGTCTTCTTTGCAATGTTTTTGCCTTCTTTTATGCATCTTCCTTGATATTCAGACTTTGGATGTTTTTAATCTTTTTTTCTGCCTTTCTTGCATTGATTGAGTCACTTTCTTCTTCTTTTCGTCTTGTAATTTCCTATATGCTGATCGCATATCAATAGCCTCACCCAATAGCTTAAGCTTTTGGGTTGAATTGGTTCTTTACATGGTATCAGAGCCTCGGTGTACCGGGTTCAATCCTCACCGCCCCCCACTTTCTTTCTAGTGGAATTTCTTTCTTTGCATAGGTAGGTGGGCCTGTGCATTGTTCACTCTTCAAGTCCAGTGGGCTCTAGTGTGAAGGGACGTGTTGAAATATATAAAACTGTAAAGAACCAATTCAACCCAAAAGCTTAAGCTAGTGGGTGAGGGCTTTTTAATGGTTTTATATATCTCAACACGCCCCCTCACACTAGAGTCCATTGGGCTTGAAGGGTGGACAATGCACAGGCCCACCTACCCGTGTGAATAAAGAAATTCCACTTGAAAGAAAGTGGAGGGTGGCAAGGTTCGAACCTAGGACACGAGGCTCTGATACCATGTAAAGAACCAATTAAACCCAAAAGCTTAAGCTAGTGGGTGAGGGCTTTTTAATGGTTTTATATATCTCAACAAAAACCATTAATATAGCCTCACCCAATAGCTTAAGTTTTTGGGTTGAATTGGTTTTTTTACGGTATGCAAGAATTATTGTGGGGTAGAAGTGATGTCTTGATGGTTAGCAATAAAAAAAATGTATGCATGCATGCACATCCACACCATTGCTTCAATGCATTCAGTATCAGATATTCAGAAAGTAATCATTTTATTAGAGGCCCAACTAATAGAAATACTCTCATGTAATGCTTATGATAATCATAAGGAATGCTTCACTTTGACCTCTATGGATCTGGCACCTCCAGTAGTGAAGTTCAGATTTACTGTTTTTGTCAAAGAATAGAATCTTCTATTAAACATTGTCTTTATTTGAGAGATCTGGATGCTTTCTATAGATATTATAAGATATCAAATTTGATTCGACTGTATTGGATTATATTGGAGTTCGTAAAATTTCCAAGATATTTTCACTTGGTGAACCATAATTTGAACTGCAAGTATAATTGTCATCTAGAACAAAGTTATTGATGAATTGAAATCTTGAAAAGCACTTTTGTTTCTTTTAAACAATCTATAGGCTAAAAGCCTACAAGTCTCCGCCCCCCTATAAAAGTGGAAGAAACGGATTATTTGTAAAGATGTCTCTGGGTTTTGGTATGTTAATTAAAGCATACAATTATTAGGGCGGGGGGTGAGAGGGGGTAAGGGGAGGCTGCACGTAAAATGTACGGATACTCTTGGAAATTAAATACTTTTAAGATATGTTGTCTTTTATATTCTTTAATCTAGATGTGGCAACACATGATTTGACGATAGTTTAGAAGAGTTTTTCCACTGACTATGGCTCTAAATTAAACTTGTACACTAATGTCGTTTATCCCTGTCTGAATTTTGGCTGCAGTTCAATTTATATTTGATATAATATTTGCTGAAGAGCTGTGATGATGATCCTCTATTATGGATATTGACTTTGTACCTGGGAATGCTTGAGTTTTTGTGCATCAAGGGAGTCTTTTGATCTTACAGGCATGACTGTCGATGCGGCATGATTGTTGATGCAGAACGGATTAAGCTAATCGATGTCACTTTTACTTACAAGTTATGAATTTTATGGTAATTATGTAATTTAGGGATTTTTTTTTTTTTAGGATTTTTTTTCTTTATTAAATTATATAGTTTTAGAATATATTATGGAAAAAGTGTTTCTCCTTTTAAATGATACAACTTATGTCATTTTACTCTCACAAAGAGTTGGGACCCATACATTTATTTATTTTTTGTTGAAAATGACAGACACTTTTCCATATATTATTATATTATGATTTCCTATTTGATTTTGAAGTCTTATTGGTAAGGTATAATATAGTTTGTAAATTTGTAAAAAATTTTTTTTATCAATATAACTCTCCTTATAATTCATATATTATTTTCTTTTAATTTATTAATTATTAGTAGGGAAGAATATACTTACCACTATAAAAATTTATCATTCTTACAACCAACTTAATCACTATTGATTTTCATTAATCTAACGATTATAATTTATTAAAAATTATTGGGTCGTATTTATTAATTAATTATTAATTTTCTATAATCCTCTAAATTATACCATTAAATTAACAAAAATCAATGCTTATCAAAAAAACAAAAAAAAGATTAACAAAAATCAATACCGATTAAATTGGAGATAAAAATGATAAATATTTTTGGCCATCAAGTATGAGGGCCGATATTCTAACTACTATTATTTTTCACTACCATTTACTACTTTCTTAATCACCCTTAGATTACCATATTAATCAACGGTTATTATTAGTTTTAAATTTTCTCAAACACTCTCTCTTCTTTCTCAGCGTTCTCTTCTCCCCACTCCCTTTATGTTTTCATTATCTCTTTTTATGCTTCGCCACCGCTCCACCACCAACCACTGCCATCACCTCTAACTCTGCTCCGTCACCGGTCCAATCACACCACCTGTTGTGCTCCTATTCCTATGTATTACCCATTATATAATAATTATTTAAAAATATGTACTAGGCTTCTAAGGATAAGGCACCATTGATCAATGTCACAAACTTCGGCTTCTTTAAGGTTTTGGGCAAAGGGTTTTGCCTCAGAACCAGCCCCTTGTCGTTAAGGCCAAACTAGTTTCCAAGATTGTTGAGAAGAAGATCAAGGAGGCTGGAGCAGTCGTTGTCCTCACCTTTGATCTTAACGATTTTCAATTTTAAATTTATTTGAAATTTATGGTTTTGAATTGTTAAGATCTATAGTGACTTAGTTGTAATATGAGATCTCATGCTTTAGTCTCGTTTTTTTATACTGAATGTTTTGAATTATCATTTTTGTTTTTTATTACTTAACAAAGTGAATGGATGTTGTGTTTTTGTTTTAACAGTTATCTCTGTTAGTGGCGGACCAGGAATTTTTCCTGTGGGGGGCTACAAATTAAACATTTGGATCATCTCTTCTTTAAGTTAGAAATTATTTATAAGCATAAGTTAGGCCAAACAGGTTTTGGGAAAAATTCTTATAATGAAATGCTCTTTTTTTAAGCTTTTTTCTTGAATTATGTGCTTTTTAAAAAAAATAAAGAGTTATAAAGATAGATAGAGAGATAATTTTCTTGAAATATGTGCTTTTAAGTAACTTTTAAGCTAAAATCTTTATGTAATAACCAAGCAGCTTTTAACTTTTTTTTAGCTTTAGCACATAAGTAGTTTATAGTTTACAAATAAGAGGATCCAAACAGGCTTAGTGTAATTTGTAAAATCAATTTATAAACAGATCTTTCCCCATAATTTAATAATAATTCCATATGCTAATTGTTAACACCAGGTCTGCGCCAACAAACAAGCGCCCACGTAGCTAAAAGAATTTGAACTAATAGAAACCATGTAGCTCTATTAGTGGTCACTGATACTCCCAACACTGTGATGTAATCTTAAATAAACATATATTTGTTAAAGCAAAAAAGGACAAGAAAGCATTAAATCTTGGATTTGATAATCGTGACTTCTTTTTCTCTATCTCTAAACTCTCTCTAAAACCCCCAAACTAAATCCTGAGCTTACTTTTCACTTCGACAAGATCTAATCATGGTACTGCACTCTTTCTCATTCTTTTTTGTTTTGTTTTGTTTATTTCGATAACTTTACTGGAGGAAGAAAAACTGCAGATAGAGTTAAAAGGGTTTCAATAGATATAGGACTTAGAATATATTGTAAATATCAGGTCTTTTATTATTTAGGTTTATTTTTTGTATTGGGCCAAGCCCATTAGGTCATATATTAGGTTAAGATTAGGGTTTTCATTCTCTATAAATAGAGAACTCCTTGTACAGATTAAACACAATTAATAATATTTTCTGATGACCCTTTTCAAGTTGGTATCACAGCTCTCGATCCCGAGGGCTCTGCTTCCGCGCCTATTGTCTTTAGAACAAGAACCTTTTATTCTTTTCGTCTCTCGCTGCCATCATCCGCCACCAGAATTTTTTCCGGGGACCTCTTGGACCGAGAAGATCTCTGTTATACTGGATCTCTGTTACTGTTCATCATCTCTGTTACTGTTCATCACAAGACAACATCTGTTCATCGCGTTTGGACCCTTTCCCAGTGGTTTTTCAACTTCGACCAGACCCATAAAGAACCGCGCTCACTGGATGACGTTGCTCCAGAAATTTCAGACCAGACGGCCACCGCACGCGCCTCTTCTTCAACCGCGAGTGAAGCCCACGCGCAGCCAATCTCACCGGCGCGTGGCGGCGCGTGAGACCATTTTTCCAGATCGGACCACCGCGATCTTGATCGTCCCTTCATCCTCTTTCTGGATCTGTGCTCTCCTCTTAGATCGGACGTCGTTTAGTATTTATTTGTGATTTTTAGGCTTCTTTGACTATTTTTTGTGCAGTATGACCTCTTCTCAAAGGAGTTCCTTTACAAAGTTTTCTGATGGTGCATCTTCTAGACCTAAGAGAGATGATTGATGGTGTTCTTATTGTAAAAGAACAGGTCATATCAAATATCTATGCTTTCGCCTCCATGGAAAGCAAACTGTCTTAGAAAATATGGCAAGGATGCGTGGTCAAGCGCATTTTACTTCCTCTGAAATAACTGCTGCACCTAATAAGACCCAACTTTGCATTTCGTCCAGATGAGTTGGAACGGCTCCGAACCATTCTTGATTCTCTGAGTAAGCCATCTGATACTAGTGCTTTGACTATGACTGGTATGAGCTCCAAAACTTATTCTTTCCTTTCTTCATGTAATGATTTTAAGCATTCTTGGGTTGTTGATTCTGGTGCTACTGATCATATGGCTTGTTGTGCTGATTCCTTTACTTCTTATCATCCTACCATTGTAACTCATACAATAGCCGTAGCTGATGGCTCACACACATCAGTTGCGGGTTCTGGTGACATAAACCTACAGCAGTCCTTACATCTTAACGATGTTCTTCATCTTCCTAAACTGCCATGAATCTTCTTTCTATTCATAAAATCACAAAAGATTTGAATTGTACTGTAACCTTCTTCCCTACCCATTGTGTTTTTCAGGATCTCGCCACAGGGAAGACGATTGGTAGTGCTAAAGAGCAAGGTGGGTTGTACTATCTGGTGTCTCAACCTCCCGCAAATAAAGTAACCAATCACATCTTGATGACTCATGGTCAATCAACTGCTGATTCTTTGATTTGGCTTCATCATAAGCGCTTGGGACATCCTCCATTTAGTTTACTCAAGTCTTTATTCTCGTCATTGTTTTTGTCTAAGCCTGTTGAGTCTTTTTATTGTGATGTTTGTGAGTTTGCTAAGCATCATCGTGTGTCTTTTTCTTCTAGTAATACTAAGAGTGTTGAACCTTTTGATCTTATTCATTCTGATGTTTGGGGTCCTTCTAAAGTCCCTCATGCTTCTGGAAATAGGTGGTTTGTTTCTTTTATTGATGATTGCACTCGTGTAACTTGGGTTTACTTAATGCGTGAAAAGTATGAGGTACCACAGCTGTTCTTTCAATTTTATAAAATGGTTGAGACACAATTTGGTAAAAAAATCAAGAGACTAAGAACAGATAATGGTACTGAATATGTTAATCATAGTTTTTCCCAATTTATACGAAATAACGGTATGATTCATGAACTTAGTTGTGTTGACACCCCCCAACAGAATGAGGTTGTTGAAAGAAAAAATTGCCACATTCTTGAAGTGGCTCGTGCATTAATGTTTCAGACACATGTACCAAATACTATTGGGGAGATGCTATTCTTACTGCAGCATTTTTGATCAACCGTTTACTCACTCGGGTACTTGACCATATAAGTCCTATTCACTCTATGACTTTTTTCCCTTCTATTCCAACTATGAGTCTTCCTCCACGAGTGTTTGGGTGTGTTGCTTTTGTTCATGTTCATAAACATCATCGCAGTAAGTTGGACCCTAGGGCTATTAAATGTGTCTTTCTTGGTTATGTTCCTGATAAGAAGGGCTACAAGAGCTATCACCCTAGTAGTAGGAAATATTTTGTTTCTATGGATGTTACATTTCAGGAATCTGAGTCCTTTTTCCAAGGTCCTCATCTTCAGGGGGAGAATACTTCACCAGAAAACTCATCACCTCCCTTCTTTGAGTTTGAATATTCAATGTCTACTCCTTTACCTGTGTCAGTGTCTTCTCCTCTTGTTCCTGTTCCTCGTGTGTCTGATCCTTCTGTGAGTGATCCTCATGTGACGGATACATCAAGTACACCATATACATGGAAGATTATGACACCTGAGTTGGTATATCAAAGAAGAAAATAGCCCACATTGCCTCTTCAGCAACCTCAATCGTCTGAACCACTGGTAAGTCCTAAATCTCATATTTCTGATCATGATGTTAATACTTCTGATGAGTTACCTATTAATTTTGATTCTGATGATTTACCCATTGCTCTTAGAAAAAGAAAAAGATCTTGTCACAAGAAAACTTGTTCCTCTTGTCTCTCTTGTACTCAATACCCTATCTCCCCCTTTGTTTCCTCTGCTAATCTTTTTGTGCAGCTCAAAAGCTTTGTTTCAGCACTAGACTCTATTGCAATCCCAAAATCAGTACATGAAGCCTTGAAAGATGGGAATTGGGCTCTAGCCATGCAAGAGGAGATGAATGTGTTGGAGAAAAATAAAACATGGGAGGTGATTGATAGACCTAACGGAAAGAAAGCAGTAGGGTGCATATGGGTTTATGCCCTGAAATATAATTCTAATGGAACTCTTGAGAGATACAAGGCTCGATTAGTGGCCAAAGGTTACACTCAAACCTATGGCATTGATTATGAAGAAACTTTGGCTCCAGTTGCAAAGATGAATACGGTGAGAGTCTTGTTATCCCTTGCTGCCCAATACAATGGGGATATAAATCAATTTGATGTGAAAAATGCTTTCCTCAATGGTGTGTTAGAAGAAGAAGTCTACATGGAAATCCCGCCTGGTTTTGATTCTGTGAAGGGAGAAAATAAAGTTTGTAGATTAAAAATGGCCTTGTATGGATTGAAGCAGTCACCTCGTGCCTGATTTGGAAGGTTTACTAAGGTTATGATGACCTTAGGATACAGACAGAGTCAAGGAGATCACACTCTTATCTTCAAGAACTCCCATAATGGGAAGTTTACTGTGCTCCTTGTATATGTTGATGATATTATTATCACAGGTGATGATTTTGTGGAGAGACAGATTCTGCAAACACAGATTGCCTCTGAGTTTGAAATCAAAGACCTTGGGAAACTGAGATATTTCCTAGGGATAGAAGTAGCTCATTCAAGGAAATGAATTTTTTGTTAGTATATGGGTGTCCTAGAGACAATCTTTTGATTAAATAAAGGACACTAGATGTAGAAGTTTGTTTGTCGCAAATAAATGAAAGCACTATTTATTCAGTTTCATATTGTGTCTCGGTATTATTGTTAATATTATATGAACGAATTGGATAAACCCCTTGGAATAGAACAGGTATCTCTTGAGTATCTGTGATGAGATCACGATCATGAGGATTCAAGGATATCGCATGTCTATTCCTAATTATATGTTCCTAGTCTAGAGACACTGAGTTTGGGGATCAGTGATCTCGGGTAAGACTAGTACGACTTATCTACTTGTATATGGATACAAGGTAAAGACCTCATGAGCTGCAGATATGGAGATATATTAGCTAAAGTCGTGGCAGGACCTATAAGAGTATAGCTCGCACTGAACAGATCCAAAAAGAGACTCTATGAGGAAATCTCACATATAGTGTCATTAGAGTAATCTCTTTATGTTTGGGTATGTCTTTCCTTAGACCAGAAGTTATTACCTAGACTGTGTTCTTCAAGGCATGTTTTGATTGTATGCCTCGTCTGCCTGAAACATGGAGACTCATAGGTATACTGTTGGGCGTGTCCTTAAAGGGCACAGGGCTAGGGTAATAAGCTGAAGGAATTCGTCAAATCTCTGTGAGAGATTAGGTTATCTGTAAACCGGAGAAATCGGTATAACATTTACAGGGACTCGGGAATCTATGCATAGTAAAAGAGTTTCATGAGATGATCTGCCTTTAGAGTCAGTAAATTGAAGATTCCCTATTTCGAATAAAGCTTACCCTAAACCACAGGGGTTGATACATTTCCTTACCCTAGGTTAATGGGAAGATAACCGAGACGAAGGAAAATACATACGGTAACCAAATATGTACAATAGGATGATCAAGTCATTAATCTGACTAGTTCTGGGGCAACAAAGCATTGCTAGTGCTCTGTGTTGTCATTAATTGGGTTGTGGGCTTGTTGGGCCCAAGACCAGTTATGTCAGAAGCTAAGTTGGACCTAATAGGTCACACACTAACACCTTGTAGTCATGATGAACTAGCTTTAAAGGTATTGGGCCTAATAATGGTTGTTAGCCCAAGAAGCTGTTTGGAAGCCCACCTAAATGGGTGGAGGGTGCATGGAGCTTAGTAATGGGCTTGGATAGTCCAAACCATTACTAATTAATTTAATTATTTAAATTATAAATCAAACATTTGAATTTCAAATTTTGAATTTGAATTTTGAAATTTGAATTTGGAATTTGAATTTTGAAATTCAAATTTTGAATTTGAAATTTGAAATTTGAAATTTGAAATTTGAATTTTGAATTTTGAAATTCGAATTTGAAATTTTGAATTTTGATTTTTGAATTTGAATGTTTGAACATTGAAATTCAAGTGTTTGAATTCGAATTTGAATTGGCTTTGAAAAGTTGTTTCATAACAAAAGGATAAGATAAGATCTTATTGGAACAAATTCCTTGGATCAAAAAGAATCTTTGGAGCATAATTTTGGGCTCTTTGGGGCGCATACTTATGTGATAAGAATGTCATCTTGTCACTTAAAATAAAGCTCCAATCAGATTTGGTAGTTGAGAGAATAAGTGGGTGAGTTAGTTCAAATTTTGAATGCAACAACTCAACATATTTGGACCCCTTTTAGGGCTGAATTATGCGCATGAAAAACATACTATATGATAGTTTATGAATCTAATTTTGAATGGTTTTGAATTTAGTTTCATGAGGATAAGATTGGAGGTTGTTGGCAAGATTTGTTTTGCAACAACTCCACCTTATCCTCCCCTGATTCATGCGCAACTTTCAAGTTATTTGAAAGGATAGTTTTCATTTTTGAATGATCATTCTCTCTTCTACTAAGTGTGCGCATAACAACACACTTGTTCCTCTCCTTAGGGTTTTGAGAAAACCTAGCCTACTCTCCTTAATCTCATGCACCATTCTGTAGGGTAGTTCACTATACCTTTCCAAACAGAATACCTAGCCTCCACCTTCACCACTTGTGCGCATAGCAAGCCTCACTGTGGTGTTCATCTGGTGGCTTTCAAGAAGGCGTTCTTGCATCATAGACGAACGGTGGTGTGGATCACCATTAGAGGGTTTGAACCCTTCAAGCCTGACATCTGATCTCCCTGACTGATCAGGCCAAAAACAAGGTAACATCATGCTGTCTTAAAGCATGAACCTATGTGTGCATGTATGTTTCCGCAGTAAAAATTTTGTTTTTACACCTTACTTGCATCGGCCTTCAAAGGCCAGTTTACTTTCATTTTTATCAGCCAGAGGAAATATGTTCTTGATCTTCTCAAAGAAGCATGAAAGCTCAGGTGTAAACCCTCTAATACTCTTATCGAGCACAATCACAAGATAGGCTATGAAGAGGAGAGTCCTCCAGTTGATAAAGGACAATATCAACGGCTAGTTGGGAAATTGATATATGTGGCTCATACTAGACCAGACCTAGCTTATGCTGTTAGTGTTGTCAGTCAGTTTATGCACGATCCAAAGGAGAGACACATACATGCAGTAGAGAGAATTCTTCAGTATCTTAAAGCTACTCCTGGTAAAGGATTGTTATTCCGATGTGATGACAATCTCTCTTTAGAAGTTTACACTGATGCTGATTATGCTGGATCCGTGACTGACCGTCGTTCTACCACTGGTTATTGCATGTTTCTTTGCGGTAACTTGGTGACATGGAGAAGTAAGAAACAAGATGTGGTTGCCAGATCAAGTGCAGAAGCTGAATTTCGAGCTATGGCTCAAGGCATTTGTGAGTTACTGTGGCTAAAAATTGTACTTGATGATCTCAAAATAAAATTTGAGGGACCTATGAAGCTGCTATGTGATAATAAGTCCGTTATTTGTATAGCTCACAATCCAGTTCAACATGATTGGACTAAACATATTGAGGTCGACTGTCATTTCACACAGAGAAACGTGATAGTGGGCTGATTACCACTCCATACATTCCCATTGGCGTCAATTGGCTGATCTATTGACAAAGGGACTTCATTAAGAAAGATTTCAAGAACTTACTAGCAAGTTGGGAATGATAAATATCTATTCCTCAGCTTGAGGGGGAGTATTGTAAATATTAGGTCTTTTATTATTTAGGTTTATTTGTTGTATTGGGCCAAGCCCATTAGGTCAGATATTAGGTTAAGAAATAGGGTTTTCATTCTCTATAAATAGAGAACTCTTTGTACAAATTAAACACAATTAATAATATTTTCTGATTACCCTTTTCAAGTGAATACAAAGAAGCTCTACAAACTCTGCGGTGGGAGAAAACTACTTCACATTAATGGAGAGGAAAATTGGAAATTTCTTGCATTATAATTATGTTAAAAAAATTTCTTCAAATTTTGGGGGTGCGGCCACCCACCCTAGCACGCCCTGGGTCCGCCCCTTAGAGTAATATGCTTATTAGGTTGCTCTATGAATTAAATTTTTAAGGATGATCTCTTTAATCTCTCCTTATTTATGATCGAAATGTATGATCTTAACTTGAGATTTGGGGATGGTTTCTTGTATGTGTGAGTTCGAATGCATCCCATTCATTGAAAAACATGAGCATATGGTGGGAAAGGTGATAATTTTACCATTCATAATGCTGATTTGGAATGAGGTAGCTTGAGCTGAGCTTTAACCATCCCGTGTTTATGGCGACAAAGGTTAAACATTTTATAGAAATTAGAAACAGTGCTGTTGTGAGCAATACGTATAGAAAGATTGAAAACCAGTAATACTTCAACCCATGTTTAGATGTCATATTCATTTGTAGTCTTCTTTTGTTCACCTGTTAAAGCTATGAAGAATGGATGTATTGAGTGCTTGTTTACCACTTTAATATATTGTTGGACTCCTTCCGTCTCCTTCCTTAATTTCTTTGGGATTAGGCATCTCATTGAGGATGTGTTTGCAAAAATATATAGAGGGCCAATATTCTAACTACCGTTGGTTTTTACTATCACTTATTACTTTCTTAATCACCATTATTATTAGATTACCATTCTAACCACCGTTCAGAATATTAGTGGATTTACAATTAATACTATGTGCTAATGCGTGATAGTCATGTGCAGTTTAGTGTATAATTATAGGGTGCATGATATTTATATTTGTTTGATGGGTGGAGCTTGTAACAGTCCACTAGGGCTGTGTAATACCTCAATTACTAGAGAACACCCTTATAGTGAACACCCTTCTAGAACATTATTTGTGAGAAAAATTAATAATAATGTTTAAAATTCTGAATTGAAAGCTCTTTTTGAGGTATGCTTTTGTAGTATTCTTTGTTATTAAGTTTGTTTTGACACATTCCTCTTTCTAAGTTCTTCATTAAAAGACCTTATGTGGATATTTTGGACTGGTAATATATTTTTTTTTTTGAATCTTGATATAGATTTGAAGCAATTTGGAGATATTCACACTCTACATACAACCTGTGAGCATCGCAGGTCTGTTATGATCTCATATTATGATATTAGAGCTGCCTAAAATGCCATGAAAGCAGACCAGAATAGACTTTTCAGATGGATGAAGTTCGACATTCATTATTTGATTCCAAAGGTAGGGCGCTGCATTTCTCATCCTTGTTGATACTTAATGTTGATTTTGTTGATATGTCAGCATAAATAAGTTGTGATAGTAACTACTCATAGTTATTGTACTGTGATAATACTGCAATGAACTGTGCTGAGAATCCGATACTTCAATTGATCATTTTTTTTGCCATTCTTTTCTCAGTTTTTAACAGATTGGCACTGATGTTGGATCAAACTGTAGACTGTATGTTCTACACATGGATGATTTTTTTGAGATGCACATGGTTATTTCTGGAGATGCACATGACTTATTTTTGGTATGCACATGGCTGATTGTTATTTGGAGATGCACATGGCTGATTTTTAGAGATGCACATGGCTAATTGTTGAAACAGATTTAGTGGATTTAGGGACAACCAATGAGATTCAATGTTATTTATCAAATGTAATTTTTATTTATTCAAATATTGTAATTCAAACTTGTTATTGTTACAATGATATTATGACTCATTTCATTTAATTTCATCTCTCCATTGGATAAAGAAATATGCAAAGTCCACTAGTTGGATAAAATAATAAGAATCAAATGCTAAAAAGAATAGTGGAGAAGAGCACAAAATAATCCTTCTAATTCAGCAGCTACAAAACTTTTTTATACAAAAACAACAATTGCATTATCCATTCGAAGTCATTCAGTCATTCATAATAAAAACTTTATCCACCACTTTACATATACAAAAACAGTGGCAACATATAAATGTATCCACTATACATAATATAAAAACTGAACTCTTAACAGTTTCTTCCCAAAAGCATCAAGTACTGAACATGTGGGTGAGTTGAGAAGCCTACAAACAACATTCAATCTCTCATGTCAAGATCTGATAACAATGCATGGACAGCAAAAGATAAATTCCATACATCCTTCAGAGACCAGTTGTACACTCAAACATATAGCCATCTTTTAGGGCACAAAATTTTGCTGCTTTCCCACTAGCTAAACAAACACAAAATGAAATAAAAGTCAAATAGTTAAGTCTATAAAAAAATCTTTTGAATTTACATAAATCAAAGTACCTACCTGCAAGATGAAACATTAGGCAAAAGAAAAGACAACCTAGAGAAACATGATAGACCAAATAAACCAAACATCATTTAACACCAAGAGAGGAATGACAAGCAAATGGCAGTGTGCCAATCAAATCAAAAGAGGGTAAAAGGGAATAGATTTGCAAATGTGCAAACATACATAAGCTAAATGGTAGTTTAGCATAAAACCATAATTTGTGCACAACTTAAAAATATATTTCTTCTAGTTCCCCCTTCAAATGCATGCGCCGACAAAAATGCTACAGTTGGTCCTTTTATGTCCACAAGAAAGTTCTGTACAATAATAAATTTAAATTTTTAATAACAAAGTGCAAGAAGTTAACATAGAACCAATAAAATCATTTAACATGTGTTTCTCTAGAAAATTCCTTTTAAATATCTCAAAGGGTTTATCATCTATAATTTAACATGACCAGAAAAAATTTCCTACACTCACAACATTTTGTGGGGCCCGTAGCAAAAAAAAAACTCTGGCACGCAAAACGAATCTCTATAACATAACACAAACACTTTTCCTACAACATAAATCTTATAAAACCCTATCTCAAATTAACATTTTCATGTTTTTGGTTAAGATGTAACCACCCTCAATTACCATGATGTGCTTGTATCTTGCAGCCAAAACTTAACTTTAACATCAAAATACGACAAAAGTTTAACTTCAACATCAGTTCCATTTTTTTCTTTGCATGTACGCTTATTATGTCCCCGTTTCTTGCAATGTCCACATATATTAGTAAGCTTTGATGTTTTTCAATCCCATTGTGAATCCATTTACGACCTTTAGTTTGTGAAATGTTAGAATCCTTCAAGTTCATAATGGAAGACTCTTCGAGTTGAGAATCCAAAGAATGTAAGTTGAAATCCTCAAGACCCTCACTCTCCTCAGATATTAAACACTTTTCTGCAAACGCAACAAGAGAGTCAACACCATCATCAATGATTCTAAATGCCTTGTGTGACCTTTTTGCAAGCTCAGCAAATCTAGACAGTTTAGAGCTTAGCTGAAGGTTTTGAAGGAGTACATCTCTAGGAGAAAAACATGCGTCATTGTATGAACTTAGTATATAATTTCCTTCCTTGCTCCAACGACACAAAATGAAATGCTCAGGAATTTGACAAACACTTTCTTCAACTAACAAAATAGCAAGAATATGCTTACATAGGATTCCCATGAATTCAAAATATTGACAAGAACACCTAGCTTCTTTATCATCCACCTTTATCTCCACCGTTGCAGAATTTTCTATATCATCCATATTAAAAACTCTATAGGTAACCCATTCTCCGTCATTTCCAAGTTTCTCCGTAGAGTATTGTAAACTATCACAAAGCTCTGTGCCGAACTTGTAAAAAATATTAGAGGTATATTCTTTAGTTGCATGTCTCTTCAATGGTATATTCTAGACCAAACACCTTTCTTTGTGCATAAATTCAAAGTTTTCTCTTCTGAAAGACTCGTAGTAAGTATCTACAGCTTGATTATATTTTTCCAAAATTCTTTTAATGTTGTGCTAGCTTAACAAAACCATCAAAGAATGAATTGATACTTTCACTCTGCTGCGTAGTGTTCATACCAGCAAAGAAAGTGGACCTGTTAAATATTGGTACCCAAGAGGATCTAATTGAATAGAGTGTAATGCAACCTGATGTGCCTCTGGCAAGTGTAATTTTTTGTGTTAGAATTGATAAGAATTGATTCATAAAAGAGCAACTTAAATACATATTTGCTAATTATATTGATTCTTTCTTTTCAATAATATTTCTCACCTATTGGTTGTGTTTTTACAGGAAAAAGAAGTGAAAATTATAAAAGGTCTGTTGACGCAATTCCACACGGTTGGAGAGGAGTACGAATTCCAGAAGCATGGCGCGGACCGGCACCACACTGGCGCAAACCCGCGCCAGTTTACGAATTTTGCACCGGAGGCTACCACATGGCGCTACCTAGTGCCAACATGGCGCCTCCTAGCACCAAAAGTGGCGCTACTAGGCGCCCAAAAAGTCAAGGAAGTGGCGCCAAGTAGCGCCACTATGGCACCTACTGGCGCCGGTTTGCGGGATGGATGCGCCGTGTTTTCTGAAGGGTATTTTTGGAAAGAAAGAAACAAGTTATATAAGGAACATCTTTACAGAATTAGATATTCTGACTTGGAAAAAAGGAAGCAGCCGTGGAGCTCAAGGGTTCTTCGTGTTCTTCATCTTGGATCTTCTTCTTTGTATTTTTTCCCCTTTTATTTTAGTTTATGTTGAATATTAGATCATCCATGATAATGGTTGGCTAGTTTTCTCTTTATTGTAGTCAGGGTCACGATCCATATGTGAACCCTTGATACGAAGGATTGATTTATAGTTGTTCGTTTATATAATTATCTTTATCATTACTCTGCGCAAATTTGATATCTTCTTTGTTAGAATTGATCAATCTGATAGTTGGGGATAGTCTGAGGATCAAAACCCTAGATAGGAATATTGGGGTTTTGATCTCGAAAGGGGGTAAGATAACGATCTGTATCCGTGCTAAGAATAGACGTTTATCTGATTGCAGATGCTTAAATTATTGCATTCATTGCTTAAATCCATGCGGAATATTGCAAGGAATTAGGGTTCCTCATGGGATTAAAGGGTTAACCCTGCAAGGAATTGAGGGTTAACTATAAAATCTTTTAGATGATAATTTATCTGAGTGATTATATAGATGATTATTGTAAATTAATCCGGAGTAAAAAGCGGGGATCATTTGGTGAATGAATCCTGGCTACAATGCTTTTCTCATATATTTTAAATCACATATGATCTTTATTGTGTTCTTGATCCATAAAAATCCCAAAAATAAGTCTTTTATTTTCAGATCTCAATTTCCATCAAATTGACAACATTTGTCACAATCCCTATTTGAATTATTCCATTCTTTAAAGAGAAATTTTAATTGATATTCGATCCCAATTCCTGTGGAGACGAACTTTATTTATCACTTTATTACTTTTGTGATTGGTATACTTGCCGGTGAGCATCAAGTTTTTGGCACCATTGCCGGGGATTGGCATTTCTTATATCATATAATCTTGATCTTTAAGATTGGATTTGTGAATATTTTTTTTTAATTTTATTTTATATTTTATTGTTATTTTCATTTGAACAGTGCTACTGATCTCTCTTCTGAGTTGTATGCGAGGTACACTCCCGGAATTTCCACTTAATTTGGAGATCACTAGAGCATAAAAGAGGAACAGAAAACTTGCTCGGAAGAAGCTTGCATTCAACGAGTTAGGAATTCTGTTTGAAGAAGCACAAATAATGGCTGGAAACAATGATGAAGTGGACAATCCGCTCATGGATACAATTCTTACGCCATCGTTCAATAGACCAAATTCAAGCATTGTTCATCCAGAAATGGCCAACAACAATTGGGAGCTCAAGTCTGCCAATATTCAGCTGGTAGAGTGAGCTCAGTTTGGTGGAGAGGCTGATGAGGACCCTCACGGGTTCATTGACAGATTTCTGATGATCTGTGACTCCACCAAACACCCCCAGGTGTCCAATGATGCAGTCAGGCTGAGACTGTTTCCCTTTGCTCTTAAGGGGAAGGCCTTGAATTGGTTGGAAAGGCAGCCAGGGAGAAGTATTCCGTCATGGGAGAATTTATCAAACAAGTTCTTTGCTGAGTTCTTTTCCATGGAAAGATTTAACCATATGGTGAATGATATCACCAATTTTACTCAAGCTGAAGGTGAAACTATGTGTGCAGCATGGAACCGGTTCAATGATCTAATGAGGAGATGTCCTCACTACCCCATGACTAATGGTGATTAGGTCCGAATTTTTTTCAACGAGTGTAAACCTGAAGTTCGAATTGTGCTGAATGGTGCAGCAGGTGGTAACATCAAATCCTTGAGAGCAAATAAGAATCTTGAGTTGATAGAAAGAATGGCTGCTGATATGCGATCAGCATATAAGAAATTACAAGATAAAAAGAAGAAGAAAGTGACTCAATCTGATGCAAGAAAGGTAGAATAACTGTTAAAATTGTCCAAAATCTGAATATCAGGTGTTACACTGAGTTCGTATTGATTTCACAGGAAAGATGCAGTAAATGTAGTCAAAAAGGACAAAGAAAAGCTAAAAGCCCACGCTACCAGCGTGGGAATGGCGCTCACAGCGTGGGAAGCATAAATTGGGCAGAAACCCCCGCGCTGAGAGCGTGAGGCCCGCGCTCACAGCGCGGGGGACCAAAAATTGGCAGAGCCTCCCACGCCCACAGCGCGAGAGTGGCGTTGTCAGCGTGGGAGGCGCGAAGGATTGGAATTCAAATTTGAAGAATTAGGTCAAAGTCTCTTATAAATAAGAGACTCAACCTCATGGAGAATACACACACAAAAACCTAGAGGCAAATCCAGCTTGGAGAAGAAAGGAAGGCGTTCTTCGTGTTCGTCGTCCCGTTCTTGTATTTTTCTTTCTATTTTATTTTAAGTTTATGTTGAATTCAGATCAGCGATCATGATGTTGATTGGCTAGATCTATTTTCTGTAGTCAGGGTCATGATCCCTTTTGAATAATTGGTACGAAGGATTGAATCACTTTATGTGTTGATTTTAATATACTTCATCTTTATCTTGTGCGTATTGATATTATTTCTGTTAAATCTGATCAACCTAATAGGGGATGATATTCTGGGGATTAGGGTTTGCAATAGGAATATTGGAATTCTGATTCTGAAAGAAGATAAAGATGATGATTCATGCATGTTCTAGGAAAAGACTTGTATGAATTGCAGTCGTGGGATTTATCTGCATAATGCTTATTTTCATGCGGGATTACTAAGGGATTAGGGTTCCAATTGAATTAAAGGGTTTAGATCACCAAGGGATTGGGATCTAACTAATTATTTTAAAGATGATAATTTGTCTGAGTTGTTAATTTCGATAAATACTGTGAATCAATCCAAAGTAAAATTGGGAGCATTTGGTGAATGTACCCTGGCTACAGTATTTTTCTCACATCTTTTAAAAACATCTCATTCACATTCTTATTTTATTCTTTCTCACGAAAATCTAAAAACAAGTCTTTTACTTTTCATTTGATTACAATATTTGTTAAAACCACAATCGATTCATCTAACTTAAGAGGACTGGTTATCGTAGTAACTGTTTTACAATCCCTGTGAAGACGATCTTACTTACTACTTTATACTTGTGCGATCGGTACACTTGCCGAATTGCCACCAAGTTTTTGGCGCCGTTGCCGGGGATTGAAAAATCAATATTACAAATAACCATTGATTCTTGAGATTGGATTTTTATTTTTATTCTTTTTATCTTGTTTTGTGTTGTTCAGGTGCTACTAATAATTTTCCTGAGTTTTATGCGAGGCAGACTTCCGCCTAAGGACTTTGTAATTGATTCTGAAATTGCAAGGACCGAAAAGCAACTAAGGAAGGCTGCTAGACAGATCATTTGGGAAGATTCTAAGCACATACCTTTACAACCAATTCAAGAGATGGCAGAAAACAAAAATGTTGGTCATGAAAGAGGAAGAAATGCAAACAATCAACCTCCAAGAATGTTGAATACGATTCTGACTCCAGTATTCAACAGAGCCAACTCAAGCATAGTGAGGCCAAGTGTGGAGGCCAACAACTTTGAACTGAAGCCATCATTGATTTCTTTGGTGGAAAGGGTCCAGTTTTCTGGTGCTGATGATGAAGATCCTCATGAGTTCATAGACCGATTCCTAATGGTCTGTGATACAACTAAGCTCAATGGAGTATCTACCGATGCTATCAGGCTCTGGTTGTTCCCTTTTGCTGTTAAGGGAAAGGCGTTGAGATGGATTGAAAAACAGCCAGTAAATAGCATCCTTACATGGGAAGATTTGTCAAGCAAATTCTTTGCTCATTTCTTTTCCGTGGAGAAATATAATCAGCTGGTGAATGAAATCACAAATTCTCGCCAGCTGGAAGGAGAATCACTTTGTGCAACATGGAACAGATTCCAGGAACTTAACGGGAAGTGTGCACATTATGAAGGAGATGATGATAGAAAAGTGGCAATATTCTTCAATGGAATTACTCCTGAAACAAGGATGATAATAAATAGTGCCGCTGGAGGTTCTATTCGGGAAAGTACGTCCGAGCAGGCTATTGATTTGATCAAAAAGCTTGTAAGGAATGAGAATGAAAGTGTGTTAGCTCCCATAAAAAGAGCAGCAACAAAACCAGCAGATAGTGATGTAATATCATTGTCTAAAAAGTTTGACAGTTTAAGTGAGAAATTTGACAAGTTTCAAGTGTCAAAGGTTCAAACAACTCCTCTGGTTTGTGATAAATGCCAAGAAAGTCATGAATCCAGTGAGTGTCCGAATCCATTATCAGAAGATTCACTTCAACAATTACAGGTGAATGGGATCTGGTATGATCAGTGTCCTCCACAACAACAAAACTTCCAGCGAAATCAGAATTTCCCTGGTGGTAACAACAATTTTCAGCGGAGGACTCAAGGATCTGGTATGGATTTTAAATCTAACAATACCAACAATTATGCTCAATCTTCACATAATCAACAAAGAGAGCCAGCTGAGTGGGAAAAAGCTTTTGCTCAAATGGCTAAGGCTTCTAATGAGATGGCTCAACATACCAATGCTTTCATGGAGGAGACTAGAGCCAACAATAAAAACACAAATGCTTCCATCAAGAACCTGGAGAATCAGATAGGCCAGCTGGCCAAGCAATTTACAGAGAGAAATCCAGGCACCTTCCCAAGCAATACAGTTATCAATCCAAAGGATGACTGTATGGCTATTACCACAAGAAGCGGTAAAATATTGACAGTTCCAACAAAACCAGCAGTGAATATGGAAGACAAAACAAAGGGGAAGGAGGAACAGAATAATGAAGCGATTGATCCAGAGATTGAGGTAATTGTGCCAGAAAGTGAAAAGGAAGTTGTGGTTGAAAAAGAACAGGTTGAAGAGCAACCAGTTGTGGCAAAGAAAAAGCATGAGTTAAGCCACGAATATGTGATGTCTAAGGCACCCTATCCAGAAAGATTCAAGAAGGGAGTCTATAACAAACACTAGGGTAGATTCTTGGACATTTTCAAGAAGCTAGACATCAATATTCCCTTTGCTGAAGCTCTAGCAAATATGCCTGGATATGCAAAATTCATGAAGGATCTTTTATCCAGGAAGCAGAAGCTACAAGAATGCCAAACTGCAACACTCACTGAGGAGTGTAGTGCTTTTATCTAGCAGAAAATCCCAGATAAGCTTAGTGATCCGGGGAGTTTTAATATCCATATTGCTATTGGTGATATTGGCATTGGAAAAGCTTTATGTGATCTTGGGACTAGCATTAATTTGATGCCCTTTTCAGTGTACAAATCTTTGGGGATTGAAGAATTGAAGCCTACCGAGGTATCTCTCCAATTGGCTGATAGATCTGTGAGGAAACCTAATGGTATTATAGAAGATATTCTTGTCAAGGTTGATAAGTTTATCTTTCCTGCGGACTTTGTGGTGTTAGATATGGGAGAAGGAAGTGAGAAACCCATGCTCTTAGGAAGACCCTTTTTGGCTACAGCCCGAGCTTTAATTGATGTTGAACAAGGGATGATCAAACTGAGAATGAATGATGAGGAGATCATCTACAATGTTTCAGAAGCTATGAAGAGACCTGCTGAGAATAATGATTGTTTCCAGGTTGATTCTTTTCATGAAACCATTCAACACAAGAAGGAGCGTCCTCAAGAGATTGATTATGAGTTAAGAGCTCGTGATCATATACCCTTTGAAAAAGAAGGAGTTACTATGGAGGTGCTAGAAGAAAAAGCTGAAGATGTAGAGGTTGGTGCCCCTAAGGTTGAATTGAAACCATTTCCCGACACTTTGAAGTATGTGTTCCTGGGAGATGATGATACTTATCCAGTAATCATCAACAAAGA
The DNA here is from genome assembly GCA_032173675.1 of Gastrolobium villosum. NCBI lineage: Eukaryota > Viridiplantae > Streptophyta > Magnoliopsida > Fabales > Fabaceae > Gastrolobium > Gastrolobium villosum. The sequence goes on from JAVKPL010007630.1 coordinate 27,666, forward strand.
CCTCTATTCAGACCAAGAAAAGGAGCTGGTTGAAGTTTTGAAAGCTCACAAGACCGCTATAGGATGGTCTATTACTGATTTGAAGGGCATAAATCCTTCTTTTTGTACACATAAGATTCTCATGGAAGATGATATCAAACCCGTGAGACAACCACAAAGAAGATTAAACCCAACAATGAAGGAGGTGGTGAGAAAAGAAGTTGTAAAGCTTCTTGATGCAGGAATGATTTACCCAATTTCTGATGCTGCGTGGGTAAGCCCAGTTCAAACAGTACCAAAGAAGGGTGGTGTGACAGTAGTTACCAATGCAAAGCAAGAGTTGATCCCAACCAGAACTATCACAGGTTGGAGAATGTGTGTCGATTACAGAAGATTGAACACAGCTACTCGAAAAGATCATTTCCCACTACCTTTTATTGATCAAATGCTGGAAAGACTGGCGGGCCACTCTTATTATTGCTTCTTGGATGGTTATTCAGGCTACAACCAAATACCTGTAGCTCCTGAAGACCAGGAAAAGACAGCTTTTACTTGCCCATTTGGAGTCTTTGCATACAGAAGAATGTCGTTCGGCCTCTGCAATGCACCTGCCACTTTCCAAAGGTGTATGCTCTCCATCTTTTCTGATATGGTGGAGAAATGTTTAGAGGTATTTATGGATGACTTCTCTGTTTTTGGTTCAAACTTTGATTCTTGTTTGAAAAATTTGTCTAAAGTTTTAAAAAGATGTAATGAGACTAATCTTGTTCTGAATTGGGAAAAGTGCCATTTTATGGTAACTGAAGGTATAGTACTGGGACACAAAATCTCTAATGCTGGGATTGAAGTTGATAAGGCAAAATTGATGTTAATTGAACAACTTCCCATTCCCGTAAATGTAAATGCTGTTAGGAGTTTCCTAGGACATGCAGGTTTTTACAGGCGATTCATCAAGGATTTCTCCAAGATTGCTAAACCATTGAGCCAACTCTTGGTGAAAGACTCTGAGTTTGTGTTTGATGATGCATGTTCAAAGGCATTCCATTTGTTGAAAGAGAAGCTTACTACAGCTCCTGTGCTTACAGCTCCTGATTGGAACCTTCCATTTGAACTCATGTGTGACGCCAGTGCTTATGCAATTGGTGCAGTCCTTGGTCAGCGTAAGGAAAAATTGTTACATGTCATTTACTATGCTAGCAAAGTTTTGAATGATGCTCAGGTTAATTATGCAACAACTGAGAAAGAAATGTTAGCAGTGGTTTATGCACTAGACAAATTTAGACCTTACTTGTTAGGATCTAAAATCATTGTTTTCACTGACCATTCTGCTATTAAGTTTTTGATGACTAAGCAGGATGCCAAACCACGACTGCTGAGGTGGATGCTACTCTTTCAAGAGTTTGATTTGGAGATCCGAGACAAAATTGGAGTAGAGAACAAAGTGGCTGATCATCTCTCCCGAATTCAGGCAAAAGAGCTACAAGATAGTCCAGAAAAAGAAATCAATGACTATTTTCCTGATGAAAAGGTAATGGCAGTCTTTGTTCCTCCATGGTTCGCAGATTTCGCCAATTACAAAGTTGTAAGGGAGTTGCCTCCTAACCTTACAAGGCAACAACAGAAGAAATTTCTGCGGGATGTAAGGCGATATTTCTGGGAGGATCCACATCTCTATTTTCAATGTGCTGATGGGATCATTCGCAGATGTGTCCCTGAGTTTGAAATGAGTCAAATTTTGTGGCATTGCCATTCTTCCAACTATGGAGGCCACTTTGGAGGTAATAGAACCGCTCAGAAAGTCTTGCAAAGCGGTTACTACTGGCCGACACTCTTTAAGGATGCGAAGGATTGTGTGGAAAAATGTGATAAGTGTCAGAGAACAGGTAATATCTCACGCAAGGATGAGATGCCTCTGAATAATATATTAGAGGTAGAACTGTTTGATGTATGGGGCATTGACTTTATGGGGCCATTTCCATCATTTTATTCCAGCCAGTATATTCTAGTTGCTGTGGATTATGTTTCTAAGTGGGTAGAAGATGTTGCTCTTCCCACTAATGATGCTAAAGTGGTTGTCAATTTTCTGAGGAAAAATATTTTTACAAGGTTTGGAGTACCTCGGGCTATTATTAGTGATGGGGGTACCCACTTTTGTAATAAAAATTTTGAGAGATTGCTAGTTAAGTACGAGGTGAGACACAGAATAGCCACACCATATCATCCCCAGACTAGTGGGCAAGTTGAAATCTCCAACAGGGAGATAAAAAGAATCCTGGAAAAGACAGTGGGAATTTCTAGGAAGGATTGGGCTAAGAAGCTTGATGATGCACTCTGGGCGTATAGAACTGCGTTCAAAACTCCTATTGGCATGTCATCTTACCAATTGGTGTATGGCAAACCTTGTCATTTGCCAGTGGAGTTAGAACACAAAGCCTTGTGGGCTACAAGGTTTTTAAATTTTGAACCATCAGGAGCTCA